>JAFVLL020028847.1:0-48616 GCA_021397915.2 Tor tambroides | reverse complement strand
AGCTAGAAGAACAAGTTGAGACTAGTTTGCATTCTTCATGTCATATGTGAGTTTAAAACACTATAGAGTGTATAAGATGTCACTATGCGAAAGTAGAATATTATAGGCCTACATGTTTAGGCAACACAGTTTACAAATCAGAAAAATAGGCATGATCATGATCAGACATGATCAGAAGCACATCCTCTCTTCATTTAAGTTGTCAATGCAAAATGTGTAATGTAGGTGTCACTGCATATTGAGATGAATGCATAAAGAAAAACATAAAAGCGACTGTGCAAATGCGAGTGTCTTTTTATCCCAAGTCAAAAATGTGTCAAACAAGTGCAAAATACAGAAGCACAGAAAAAAGTTATTGTTCCACTAAAAAGGCACTAAAAAAAAAAAACTAAACCTAAACCAACCAATTATGTGGGCGAAAACGCCTTGTTGATGCCAGAGGTCAGAGGAGAATGGACAAACTGGTTCGAGCTGAAAGAAAGGCAACAATAACTCGACCTGAAAACAATAACTCTAATAACCACTCGTTACAACTGAGGTATACAGAAGAGTATCTCTAAATGCAAAACACATTGAACCTTGAAGCAGATGGGCTACAGCAGCAGAAGACCACACCGGATGCCACTCCTGTCAGGTACGAACAAGAAACTCAGGCTACAGTTTGCAGGATAACATGCCATGTCACAAAGCTCAATTCACCTCAAACTGGTTTCTCAAACATGACACTGAGTTCACTATACTCCAATGGCATGGTGGAATGAGAGATTTGCATAATGGATGTGCAGCAAAGTGATTCTATCATTTCAATATGAGCCAGAATCTCTGAGGAATGTCTCCAGCACCTTGATGAATTGAGTTCTTAAAGGGGGTCCAACCCGGTAGGCTATAAGAAGGTGTAAAGTTGCCGGTGAGTGTATGGGATTAGTTTTTTGTCAGGGCGCTGTTTCTATTTTATCCATGTCCAACAGGTGGGCCAATTGGGAAAAGTACTGCAGGTTGTTTGGCAGTTTCTCAACACAGTTAGCCTACACTGCATTTAGGTCATGCTCCGAAATAAATTAAAAGCATTATGAAAATTATCATAAGCATAACACAAGTTAAAGGGCCAGCACAAAGCAGCGGCGCAGACTGCGGAAGTGTTATGTCACGCGCAGGCCGATTTCTCAAACTGAAAGTAACTTCAACAAAAGAAAGAGGTAGGCTAAAGTCTGACAGCTAGGCTATATTAAAGCTGTAATGTTGTTTACGAAACAAAACTAAATATTGCCAAAAGCAGACGAAGGCTATTCAATTTACATATTTTATGTAGCCTAACTTGTTTAGCTTTAACTTTCTTTAGTTTGTTGTAGTTAAAGACTGTTTGTTTGATAGAAACCATTGTTTATATACGAGTCTACGATTCTGTGCAGTGTTAAATCTTCTTACATTTGAGAATAGTCAGCACTTTGATTCATGTTTCTCCTCCTCAAGCAGTGTTTGAACGCACAACAATGAGCCGCCAAATAGATGATGTAATGGCACTCTGCTGTAAGATATCAGAGAGCAGGCAGATTAAAGCGGCTTTACAGAACTCAGCCAAAGGAGCTGCTGCTGCTGGTGGAGGGGCTTTTTTAGGGGGGCTACTCGGAGGTCCACCCGGTATATTTATTGGTATGTACGCTTGAGTGTTTGATTTCTTGTCGCTTACAAACTTTTGACACACTTTACTTCTTAACCACAGAGTGGCGCTATAATATCATCTATAAACAATTGTATGGCTTGTTCTCTGAAGCCATGTAGGCTGTTAACTCTTTTTTTTTGTAATGACGTCTAAGCAAACACTCCTAAAAGGTTCTTTATTGGGTTCCATGAAGAACCTTTAACATCCATAGAACCTTTCCACTGCTATTTCCACAAATGTTCTTTGTAGTGGAAAAAGGTTGATGAGATTTTTAAAATGTTCTTCACATTATATGGAAACAAATGGTAAATGGTTCTTTCAAGTACCGAACGTTTATTTTGTAAGTGTTGTTTAAATAACTATGTAGAAAATGTTGGGAATACAAATTCGTCAAAAAGGCTATTGTTTAGACAACTTAATATGATCCACTTTACATTTCAAGTGAAAAAAGGTTTATTTTATTGATTAATAACTGTGGATGGTATATTAAGTAATCCTAGTGCATCTTTAGCAGTTTGTTTCTTGTCCTACTTGATCTCTTATTGTCATATGCAGGTGGTGCTTTGGGAGGTGCCATGGGATGGTGGATGACTAGTGACAAATTCCATCCTCTTCATCAGATCATAATGGAGATGCCTCCTCAACAGAAGAGGAAACTATACTCTGAGGTCATGGCAGTACTGGGCAATCTGGATTGGGTTGACCTGGCTCAACTAATTTTTTTAGTGATGGGTAATTCCTCTCTACAAATGCGAGTACTTACTACTTTAATCTCTTTTGCCACAAAAGAGCTCGGCGCCAAAGTGGAGTATGGACAAAAATAGCATGTTAATTTCACCTGCTTAGTCTAAGCCAGGCGTGTCAAACTCAATTCCTGGAGGGCCGCAGCCCTGCAGTGTTTAGTGCCAACCCTGCACCAACACACAAACCATGCAATTTTCAATTGAGACTGAAGGACTTGATTAGCTGGATCAGGTGTGTTTAATTAGGGTTGGAGCTAAACCTTTAGGCCCAGGGCTTAGCCAAAACCAGGATTAGGCTATAGTTCAACTAGGACATCTAAGTAATTTTTATAAATATTTCTTAGAAAAAAGCATTACTGGTGTGCATCTTAAGACAAAACAAAGGCACTGACATGTTTTAAGATCAGTCACTGCAAGTTTCTTCAGCTGAAACAGCTCAGATTAACATTTTAGTCTAGGACTAGGCTTAAGCCTTGTCTGTGAAACCGGGGGATAGAGTTTGACACCCATGGGGCCTGTTTCATAAAACAAGTTTACCAAACAAGCCAGGTTTATTTCAGTTAGTCTGACTTATTGTCAGTTGATTTGGTTCAAAATAAATCAGAATTACTGAAATAAGCCTGGCTTGTTTGGTAAACTTGTTTTATGAAACAGCCCCCTGGTCTAAGCCAAGTTTGACTATCTGAAGAGCTTTTTTAGTTTAGGTTTTTTGTTGTTTCTGAAAGATGTGTTTTTACTTTTAATTTTCTTTATTATAATCATGCTTGTAGCTGTGATCAACTCCTTTTCCAACATTTCTATTCCAATCCAGTTTACCAGAGCCACAGAGTTTCACTGTAAACCTCAACATGTTTAAAATATTTAAATGTTTAAAATAGTCAAAAGAAATCTGAATAATTAAGCAATAATCTTTTATAAAACACATAAAATTAAGACCACCTCCTGAGCCATTGCAGTACAGTTAAAGGGATAGTACACTGCAAAATGAAAATTCAGTCATCATTACTCACACCACATGTGTTGTGTGACTTTCCATTATATGGACCAATGGATTCTGCGAAAAAAATCTTTTATGTTCGACAAACGAAAGAATAGGGACTTTAAGCAACAGCCACTGATGGAACGACAACGGCATTCCGACGTCATATTACGCATGCCCGACTTTAACTGCTGCTTCATGAGGTTCTGCTGTAACCGTCTACTATGGGAGAACAGCTGGTTTGCCGTAGTCGTTGCAACGTGACAGTTTATGTTGGTAAATTTTACGTTTTATGGTATATATATACCATTGTAATTGCATCAGTATGCGATTCTACCATTAGTCTTTTATTTAATCTGTGTTGATATGTTTTAAAATGAAACTTATTTTAACAATTTTTCCATTTGTACAATGATATGTCTGCTGTCAGTAACGACATCTCAGGTAGCACTGAGACTAGAGGTGATGTGAAGCAAACAATGTAAGTATTGCCTAAACATCCTCCTCATAATACTTCAATAAATGACCGAATACCGTGTTGTTTATGGTTGCTTAGTGATTTTTACATTCTCGGCTACAGCGGTGTAACTGCTTACTTCCGGTCATCGTAGCCATTCCATTCGCATCTGTTGCTTAAAGTCCCTAATGTCATACAGGTTTGGAATGACATGAGGGTGAGTAAATGATGACACAATTTTTTTCATTTTTTTGGTGAATGATCCATTTAATCAGTTAAGCAAAGTTCATGTTCAGATTTAGAAGTAAAATAGTGTTGTGTGTTCATATTCATTTAAATTTTATTTTCTAAAACATAGGATAGGACAGGACAGGATAGGATAGGATAGGATATAGTTGGGAGGTTGTGACCTGAATCAGAATCATCATTGAATTTTCATTGTTCTTTAAGGCTGGAATACACTACACAAGTTTTAAAGCCTGAACAGATTTTAAAACATTAGGCATCATACACTTACTGACTTTGTTAATAGCCGAAAACTGGCCATCACACACTACAAGACTTCAAGTTGTTCTGATCACAACAAACTCATGCAGAAACGTGCACCTTGTTGGTAGGAGACACGTGACAAATTAAAACAATATGCATTCTAAAATTGGCTCAAAATATCAAATGTGTTTGATATCCTCAAACTGGATAGAATCAGAATCTGAAGGCAAAAATCTGAGTCAGACTGGCTCAGACTTTTGGCAACTAGCATCAACTTGTCCAAACTGTCGGGGGAAAATCGGGGCAAAAGTGCAGCCTGTATGCAATAATCTATTCATATGATAATAATTGCATTGGTAGGGAATTAAGCTGCGGGATCTACCAAAAATAACACTATAACAGTGACTTAAATGACTTTCTTTTGACTCAATAATAACTATTTGACTATTTTCACATAAATGCTGAAAGCTACAGTGTTATTTGGGGGCTACAAACTGTGCAAGATAAGCTGTAACTCTAACTGTAACATGATTAACACAGTGTTATTTCATAACTGCAGAATAACCCATTAAAACATGTACCACGTGTTAATTTATGTATGTTTACCTGGCACCTTATATGCACTACTTTTTAAAACTTTAGAATTGGTAAGGTTTTAAAAAAATTTTTCCCCCTTCAAAAAACGTCTGTTATGCTCATCAGTGCTGCATTTATTTGATCAAAAACACAGTAATATTGTGAACTGTTATTACAATTGAAAATAACTTAATATATTTTAATATGTCATTTATTTATTTAGGTGCATGTAATTTATTTAAGCAGCCATTACTCCAGTCTTCAGTGTCTCACGATCCTTCAAAAATCATTTTAATATGGTACTCAAGAAACATTTATTTTTATCAGTGTTGAAAACAGTTGTGCTGCTTAATTTTTTTTTGTGGAAAACATGATTTTTTTTTTTCAGGATTCTTTGATGAATAGAAAACTCAAAAGAACAGCATTTATTTGAAACTGAAATCTATACCACTATTAATATCTTTACTGTCACTTTTGATCAATGTAATGCATCATTGCTGAATAAAAGTATCAATCTTTTTTATGACGTGTTTGGCTTTGTCTTGTAGATTGAGATTACATATAGTTAACGTAGACTATTTTAAATCCATTTTTTTAAATATATATATATATATTAAGAGGTGTGTGAACTGGATAGCGCCCATGAAATTGAATCCCATCATAATTTGATCTTGATAATGTTGTAGTATACTGGCAATATTGCTTCTTGAGTGTGGAAGAAATGGAGCTTGTTTTCATGTTTAGAAAATGCTAATAGAAAGCTAAGTTGATAATATAAAGTCTGATGATGATTTCATTTTGTTTAGTTTTTTTTTCTCATCACATTTCTTTGAAAATGAGAAGCGGCTGGCCATTAAACCACAGTGCCTCACTCTTTCTTTACTGTGCTCTTTGGTTCATGGTACAGTGCAGTTCATGTGGTTTGTTCTTAGAATAGCCTCTCTGAGGTCAGCTACGCTCGCACACTAAAAAAACACACTACAAATATAAGTACAAACACCAATTTATCAAATGAAAAGAAAAATGCAGTGAATTATAATTAATGTTTTACTACAAGAGGTTTGTCAAGGTTGTATAACGTCGGTTGTTTGCCAAGAAAAAGGTAACTGCTTCCTCATATCAAGATGTGTATGTATTTGATTTTCCCCTGCATGTTTTCTGGCAGTAAACATGAAAAGACAGCAGCATGAAAAGACAAAAAACCCTTTCAGATACACATGCACTCAGTGATGACCTTAAAAAAATAGTTCACCAATAAAAGAAAAATCTGTCATTGTTTTACCCACTTTCATGTCATTTCAAACACAAATGACATTTTTTTTTTTTGTGGAACATTAAAGATATTTAGGGAAATGTCTTGTTTTTTGTGTATGTGTGTGTTTGTTTGTAAGTCAATGGTCACCAACATTCCTCAAAATATTTTCTGTTGTGTTCTGCAGAAGAAAAAAAAAAGTCATACAGATTTGTAACAACATGAGGGTGAGAAAATAATGACAGAATGTTTATATTTGCTTGAACTATGCCTTTAAAGGCAACAAAACCCTGAAACATTTCAAATTTAAGTCTTTTCAATGTAAAAAAAAAAGAGAAAAGTTTTTGCAATTTCCATATAGTTTATATAGTAAATGTTTTGAGTGAATTGTGTATGTTTTTGTGTGTCAACTAATGTATTTTGTTTTATGTGTAACTAAATGTGCTGCCTATCTTGGCCAGGACCCTCTTGTAAATGAGATTTTAAATCTCAAGAATTTTTAATTTCCTGGTTAAATAAAGGTTTAATAATAATAATAATAATAATAATAATAATAACAATAATATCTTGTGCATTTATAGTCACATTAATTGTGTATTTAATGTTAGGCCTGTCCTACTGCCTGTAATGCAAAGAAAATAAGCTTGTAGTAAGATGCTAATTTTCACTACCACTCCATTAAGCATGAGACAAATACTCTTTGAACTTTAGAATGAACTTTGCTTCACTCCGATTTCCAGAATCAAGCTCTCAGACTGTAATCCATTGGAGTTTCTACCACACTGCAGTGGACTCACAATCTGTCAATATATATTTTTTTAGAATTTTGCTCAGTTTGCTGACAGTTTTCTTTGGCAATGGGTCTCTGATCATGTGGGTTGCGTTTTAACACAATTTGTGGGTTTCCTGAACTATTTTCATCTGTCCAGTAGGAACAAGTGAAGTATCTGAAAGTTGATCTCTGCTGAACTGGTTTTGTTAGTTACTGATACATTTTTCTATACACAGTGTGCCAAAATTCCGTCATGGAAATTATATTGGGTATTTTTCAAAAGAGAAAAGTTTTGAGAGTTTTTTACTGTCTTCCTGCTACCGTATGCATTGTGTACAGTTCTCATGAGAGGGAAAAACTGCTTCAGCCTACATGTTCACATTATAACTCAATTAGGAGTCTTTCACTCTTCAGCTCTTTTGCCTTGGTAAAATTATGCTGAACTGATGCTTTCTCTGATTACTTTCAGAGTAATTGTTTGAGACTAGGTGATTGTTTAAAAGAGATATTTTTGTTTTGTAAGCCACACAGTTAATTTGACTTGTTCAACCAGTGTGCTGTTATTACACTCCAAAACATGATGGTTCTATAGAGGTCCTTTACTAGTTCTATTTAGAACCGTATCCTTCTGAAAAACAGTTTTATGCTGAAATTCATGTGCTGCCTTCATGTGCACCTGTGAAATGACACTGAAGTTGCAGACTGAAGTCAGAAACATAACATTGAATTAACCTAAACAAAAGAATTATATTATGAACATTAAACCCAAATAACTATCTAAATTCAAAATAATGAAAAATATTCATTTATATGACTTAACTATATGTTATCACAACTATACGTGAAGCAGAAAGTTGAGTGATTGATTAACATCTTTCTTGATTTCCTCTCACTGATCTCTAAATATTATAGATATATATAAGCTTCTAATATATAAGTGTTTCCACCATGTTTCATATCGACTTAAGAGTTTTCCACTTGTAAGTACAATTTACTCTGTCATTTGTTATTCCAACTCCTTTTGAAGTGCACAATATTCCCTTAGTTTTTAAATCTGAAAAAAAAAAGAATTTTAAAAACAAAAATGTTCAAGCACTTTGTAATACGTCTTTACATTTTAAATTATATTTTTTTTTAAACCAAACAAACTCTCAAAATTGAGTCCTTCTCATCCAAAGTCACTGGCAAAACCATGTAAATTATGGGATTTATTAAAAATAGATGATCAGTCATGTGTGTCACGTGGACTGAAATTCTGCAATTATGTCCTGAAAAACAAGATGGACTACTGATTATCAATGTTTTATCATTTATTTTCATTAATAAGAACTTAGATATTTTCTATTGTGTGTGTGTGTGTCTCTTTTGCAATTTAATGCTAGGGTAACATGATATAATATAGAGTATAATGTCAATGTATAAAGTTTATATATATATATATATATATATGTTTTTAGTGAGAATATATACACACAGTATATATGCAGTATATATGCAGTTTACACACACACACACACACACACACATATATATATATATATATATATATATATTATAGTATGTATGCAGTATATATAGCAGGTAAAATAAGTATTGAACGCGTCACCTTTTTTCTCAGTAAATATATTTCTAAAGGTGCTGTTGACTTGAAATTTTCACCAGATGTTGGGAACAACCCAAGTATTTCATACATACAAACAAAACAAAACAAAACAAAACAGATAAGTTCAGAAATTACGTTATGTGTAATAAAATGGAATGACACAGGGAAAAAGTATTGAACACATGAAGAAAGAGAGGTGCAAAAAGGCATGGAAAGCCAAGACACCAGCTGAAATCAGTAATCAGTAATTAGAAAGCAATCCTGCCCCTAGTCATTAGAAATTAATATTGGCTGATTGAGTCCCAACACTTACAGTACCAGGATGATGAAGATGAAATGAGGGTAGACATTTCAGTGAGACAATGATCCCAAACACAGCCAAGGAAACTCTCAACTGGTTTCAGAAAAAGAAAATAAAGCTGCTACAGTGGCCCAGCCAATCACCTGACTTGAATCCAATAGAAAATAAGAACAGAATTCAGATCAGAATTCATAGAAGAGGCCCACAGAACCTTCAAGATCTGAAGACTCTGTGGAAGAATGGGCCAAAATCACACCTGAGCAATGCATGCAACTAGTTTCTCCATACAGGAGGCGTCTTGAAGCTATCATTACCAATAAAGGCTTTTGTACAAAGTAATAAATTTCAGTAGTTCAATACTTTTTCCCTGTGTCATTCCATTTTATTACACATAATTTAATTTCTGAATTTATTTGTTTTGTTTTATTTGTATGTGGATTACTTGGGTTGTTACCGACATCTGGTGAAAATTTCATGTCAACAGCACCTTTAGAAATATATTTACTGGGAAAAATGGTGATGTATATATACAGAGATGGGCAGTATTTTAATTAAATGTATTTGAAATGCGTATTTAATTACTAAATACGTATTTTGTAATTTGTATTTTGCTGGACAAAAAAAAAATCAAAAGTAATTTGTAATTAAATACTTTGAGAGACAGTATTTTTTTATTTGAAATACTCAAAATACATTATCAAGTAGTTAATTTTATTCTCAGATAATACAATATCTTTCTTCACAATTTATACATGTATTTATTTAACACACCATGCTTGTTATTTACATTTGTACATAACACACCTCTACACACAAATACCATATTTTTTTTAATTTCAATTTTTCTTTCAAAAAAAATAGTTATATTATTTCCTATTTACTTATTCTATTTTTATTATCTGTGTCTTGTCTTGTCACTGTCATTTTGTTTGTGCTGTGGAAGCCTCTGTCACCATAAGAAATTCATTGTATGAGTAAACATACCTGGCAATAAAGCTATTTCTTCACCTAATACAACTATACTGACAACTATAGCCTTTCATAGTTTTTGGCTAGATGCAAGTGAATCATAGGACAAGTTAGTTAATGAAAACATTGAAAACCTGGACTAAAATATACTGATTATGCCCTGACAAAGGATGTAATGTTTGTATGTTTATTGCAAACTTGGGTGATACTGTCTACTTTGATAAATTAAACTTCAGGCCTGCAGTTAGAAGTGAGAATACTTCTGTTGAAGATATTGAATTTAATATAATCCACACTATTAGCATTTAGGAATGTTTTGATTATTTCTTTGGTTTATAAATAAACATGTACACTCACAAAATATGGTGTGTGTGTGTGTGTATGTGTGTGTGTGTTTAATACAATCAGCAAAATATTTTATGATAATGCTTATTTATTGTACTCACTGCAAAAAAGTCACATTGATCCCTTAATACTATACTATAAACATTTGTTACACAATAAAGTTAGATATATAAATACAAATATACATACACATACAAATGTGCAAAGCAGAAGTCATAGAAGTGACTCAAATACTTTGGTGCAAAATACTTTATAATTACTGCTATTTATTTCTGTCTCTGTGCTTCTGTTCTTGGGAGAGGTTCAACTCATGATGAGTTTCAGCATAGTTCATAATAGTACTTCATCACATCTGTCAAGTTCAGAATCCACTGACAAGAAGATTCCTGTGCTCAGGCTTTATGTAGCAGTATGGGGAGTAATCCTCATCCTCCGAGCTCTTGAACCACTTGGTGGGCACCTGGTACCCCTGCTCACTGGACTCGTCGTCACTGGACGTCTCATACTCAGGAAGCGATGACGCGTCCTCTACCGAGTTCTTCTTCCAGTGCTTTCCCTTAGCTCTCTGCTTTCCTTGCTCTTTTCCCTCATGAACGCTGCTCACACAGGCCCGGCAAATTCTCACCGGTCTGGAGGAGATGTTCGGTATCAAGGCCCGGCTCTTTGAGCAAGCTCTACATACTATATAACCGCATCTCCGACAGTGGTGCCTCCGATTGGCAACACTGAATCGCTTCGAGCAGCGCATACAGATGGCTGATGCCATGTCAGGGATCCAGGTGGCAGCGAAGTTCTCTGCAGCATTGTCAGCGGGGAGGCCCTTAGCTTGCACTAGGAGGGACTTGTACTGCTCAATGTGTCCCATCCACGCGTTCTTTTCCTCAGGCGAGGCCGCCGATACGTAGAAAGACTTGCGTGGCGTGCGGATGAGCCATTGGTTGGGCATGGCCATTCCGTCTTCCAAATCTTCCTGCTGCACATCCTCCAAAGGAATGATATTCTGCTTACTGTTCCAGCGACCGGGCACCATGATGCTACCGTAGACCAAAATGTCATTGAAGAGAAAGAATGCTTTGGGTTTGGGTCCACGCCTGCACAGCTTCGACAAGCAGCCCTCTCCCACCAGAATACGCCCTGCTTTGAGAAGCATCTTTCCTGTTCGGCCGAAGGTGCTCTCCACTGCCTGGATTCGCTCACGGTTCTGAAGAGTAAAGGTCAGTTGTTCTGCCATTTTGGTACTGCCTGTAAAATGTAAAAACAATGATATAGTCAAATTGATTTTGATGGACTTGTAACCATTGGATGAATTTATCAAACATGTAGGTTTAGTTATTAATTCTTAGAAGTACTTTCAAAGGACTTTCACCTCTGATTACTCTAATTAACAAAATTATACAACACACACACAAAATAAATGTTTAAACATCTTAAATATTAATTCAACAATACCTGATTAGTGTAGCAAAAGCTGTGAATTATCGTTGGGTAAACAGACGCTGTATCTGTTCGCAGTTCTTTTGTCCTTCAAGCTCCAATAAAAATTGTTATAAGAATATTCCTCTGTGTTCAGCACTACAAATCTCTTCTTTCTCTGGGCAGGTTGTTCGAGACAGCCCTTTTATAGTGTCGTCAGCTTGTCTTTCCTGTTTGAAAAGGGGAAATTCCAGATCTGCTCTGCCGTTTCTGCTATTTCAGAGGTGTAACCTTCCTTGTGCTTGACTGGCATAAACTAAGACACATACTCAAAACATATTGATACAAAATAAAATGTTTTGACCTAATGTCATGTCACTACAGTCTTGTATAAAGAGGTAATATGCTGCCAAGACATTATTTAGACCTCTTGTTCGTCAAATTGAATGTAACACTTATAATAAGTGCTGTATTTTTTGCACACCTGTCTAATTTATTTCACAGATGAGGTTAATTAATTGATTTAAAGCTGAAATAAAAATAGATAAATATTAGATGAAAAACTTAACAAAAATTAAAAATATGTTGCCTTTAAGTTGAAGTACAAAAATGACTAAAACTGAAATAAAAACACATTAAATATTAAAATAAAATGCACAACCAATACATTGATACAAGTAAAGCATAAATGTGACGTAGTGGTCAACTACAAGCATGATTCTTTCCATTTAAATTCCTGTTCTCAGTACTGTTCGGATGTTTCCCATTACATTCTTTTATCGTAAAATAAGAGGTAAATAAGTGCAGTCATTTTTATGGGTCTTATTCAAATAATTATGAGATGAACAAAAATGTGCTTATTCATATGCACAATTACAGTGAAAAATGTGTGGGCTGAAGTGAACAATTAAGTCTATATTTGTTGTTTATCTGATAAACAGTATTGGCTCAGATAGCAGAGAACTCCATTATCAGATTTACTAAGCAACAGTGTCAAAACAACAACAGAGCTTTGACCCTAAAACCAGTCGGGTGCCATAACCAGCCTAACAAGTTTCTGGAAAGAAATATCTGCAACGTGACTAAACGACAGGGTTTTGTTATATGTGCAAAGCCTATATGTTTAATGCACAGCACAACCTGAAACTTTACGTGCGAAATTTGTTTGTTTTGTGTAAAAAAAAGTGACTTAGAGGAAGTGCACATCCTTATGATGCAACACACTTGACACACTGATTTCAAAGGAGACATTTAATGTAAGGACCTCTTTTCTCATAAAAGACATTGCACACCAGAATGATGAATGGACTTCATGTGAATTTGCAAGAATGATGACACCCATAGTTGTCTTACTTCAGTACATAACAAGCAGTCATAGTCTCCTTTAACTCAAACACTGTCTGTACTCAAAATCTGTACAATGTGCTCTCAGAAAAAAAAGCACTAAGCAATAAATATATAATCATTAAACAAACTCTTACATGTCTAATTAGAAAACCTGTTCTGTGTCTTGTATAGGAAGGAGGGATTTCCCTGGCTTTACTAGAAGAGGCGTTTACGAGTCAACTAACAAGGAAAAAACCTTGACTCAATATCAGGCCCAGTTTCACTGTGGGAAAAAGGTTCCTTGTTTTGTAAGCTGGCAAATATTACAACATATACTTCAGTGAAACAAAACCACATAACGTATTCCAATTTTACTTGAAATGCTTTTAACTGAAATCTGAAGTGGTGCCAGTTCAAGAACACTGAATTCTGAAGAAAAAAAAAAACTGCTACTAACAGTACTTCACTTAAAGTTGTATAAAAATAAACACTATATAACCTAGTTAAATACCTCCCACTATGAGGAAATAATCATACAATATAAACATTCTTAGAGTGGATCAACTATCATATCATCTAACATTAACAAAAGAGTTTTGAATTTATTTTTAAGGAAGAAGCATTTTTATTTGTAGCATTTGCAGTGTTGCCGACCCCTGACGATATAGTATGGCCATAAATAAATAGTTTGTGGGAACCTTGTATAAAAATGAAGTGAAAGGTACAATGACAGGTACAAAAAAAAAAGGTGTCAAAATTCATTCTTACTTCCTTCTCCTCCAAAAAGGCTCCCCCTGGTGGACAATCAAAAACAACTACTTTTCCTAAATGGCCCATATAGTTTCATGCCTGGTCAAAGCATAAAAAAGAAAGAGTAATAACAATAAGAGGAGGAAGCTAAAAAGTCTGTAATGATTAAATATCTTCTCTTAATTCTCCATTGTGAGTCCACAGTTAAAGTTGACATGATGTTTAAAATGTTCCATTACAAGTCAATAGTTCCTTTTACTTTGAATTTCTTTGCTGACCGCTCACTGGAGCGCAGTTCAAACTTGCTGCCATAGATGTGTGTTACGAAATCACTAATCTCCACACTGAACACACTATTCCTCTTCGGGATAACTGAAGAAAGAGAGAGAAAGACAGTAGGGGAAATGTCAGTATTCAAAGGGAATTAATGAAGAACATATGCTTTAAAATGAATGAGCGACACTGTCTGAGAGGTTAAAGTTAATCAGCGATCAAATAAAATAGAGAAACAGATCTTTCTACACATTATATTGTGACAAGACTTTGTTCTCAGGTTCATTTGGCACAAGGGTCTGAAAGGTGGCTAATGACTGTGAGGAAGAAGTTAGAAGTGTTTCTGTGACAAAGAGAGGAATCACTTTCGGTCTGGACTAGGGCTGTCATGATCAGATTTTATCTACATTATTATCATGGTCAACAACAAATTCATGATAATGATATTATTGTGGTCTATAAATAAATAATGCTCAAATTAATCTTTAACCTGTCAACCAGAGAGTTGTTGTAATTAATGTGTAAATTGTCATTTTTGGGTGAACTGTCCTTTTAACAGGGTATCAGTCTTCATTTTTTTTTTTTTTTTTTTTAAATATCAGGGTTGTCCTCTATACCAGTATATTGTGAAACCCCTAGTCTGGACAATGATAAAACAACTCAGTTTTACATAATGTTTTTGACTTGATTACCATAGTGCATATAGCCACAGTAAAACCTTTATAGTTAACTGCAAATTTCTCATTTTCTCATTTCATTTTTTTTTTGACTCACTGGCTCCACCCTCCTTTAGTCTAATGGACAAAAGCTTGGTATGGCATCTTTGAGTACTGACATTCATTAGCAAAATGATGTAAAACCTGTAAAAAATAATGTATATTTACACATATACCTTTTAGTTTGCCCTCTTTTGTAATGATTTTGAAGACGTGCTTCAGTTCCTGTACGAGGATGCCAGTTAGACCAACATACGAGGGGCATTTTGATCTGACAACTACAAGGAAAAGAGATGTAGTGGAACCTCATGTTCCTTCTCACATGCTAAAAATATCACCATTAAATCAAATCAGGATACACCGCTGCTAAAGCAAAAATGTGTTCCTTTGTTCACAGACATTTTCAAATGTGGATGACGTTGTACCTGTTAAGACAGCACCGTGGAAATCAGCTTTCAAGAGCTTCTGCTGGATCATCTGTGGGTTGCTGCATTCAAAAGAAACAGGCAGCACATTCATGGAGCGTTAGCAAGACTGGAAATGAAATTACACCCAAAAAGCCAGAAATTCCGAAGAGCATCTTTCGGAAATTGACACACATCTTACCTTCCTGGTTTCAATCCATTACACAGATCCACAATGTACTGTTTCCATAGCTCATGCAGAGGCAAGAAGAGTTCATATCTACAATCATAACCAAAGATGCATGAGTGATTTTAGCGATAAGCAGTACTTTTACTCACATAATACAATACCACAGGGTGAAAGAGAGTATACTTTTGATGTTCAGGTTTGAGCTGGAATATTTTCAGCTGTCTTCTTTCTTTGGCATTCAGTCCCTTGGCCTTTCTTGTCTTTCCCTTCTTGCTCTTCGGTCTTTTATATTCCAGTACCACTGCCTTGCGCACCAAACTTTCCTCAATGTCTTCATCCTTCATTTGGGGAAGGCAATTCCTTAGGAATGCTTTGGTGAATGCATCCGCTGCCGCTCCTTGTTGAGACTGTGAAAAATGACATATAGCAACATATTGACAAGTTTGTAAAGTTTTTGTGCATCTGCATCAGTGAACTGTTCCATGATTTCAAATCTTTACAGATCCAAGGAGCCCCCATGCAGAACCCCAATATAAAAAGCTAAACTCAGTAACACTTTATATATAAACAGATTTAACAGAATTACTAGTATTCTTACACGATGGAACAGCATGAATGAGGAAAATAATGCTAATGATAAACAACGTGAGTCACCTCAACTCCCAAAATTTCGCTTTGCTCTGATGGGATTCGGGATTGCACCACACCTGGGAAAGTGAAAATAGTTAAAATAGTATATTACAAGGTTCATTTTGTTTTCTTTTGGCAAAGAGTGGGTAAATGACAGTAATGTTGACTTTAGCATGGAAACAGGGTCCAAGATGATCGCAACACAATTTCTTAAACATTAATACGATTGTAAACAATACAAAATCATCACCACACTTACTTTCCATAGTTCAAAAATACACAGGATCCAAAAAACACTGCTGCTGTGAAATCACACGTGCTGACAGGACAGACGAGCTGATCACAGATCCAGACCGGAGTAATCGAGCATCGTTCACGGCATCGTTCACCATAGATTTACAGTCTAAAATAAGAATAAATAATACTGTGAAGATGATATATGTCTTGCTATATGGTGAATATGTTGGACTTCCCCGTTTCTATCCATTATGAAGTCACCATGAAACAGAGATGACATCCAGTTATGACACAATTTTGATAAGAAATTATGAGGTAAAAAATATTAAACTACAAAATGAATCATAAAACGTTCATAATGAGATCTATAACATACATTTATAACTTTCAATTCATGCGACTTTTAAAGGGTTTAACGTGTGTGCAGTGTCCCTTTAAGACTGTGTCGGTTTGCTCCGCCCCGTCAGTTTATTGGGCTCTTCTGCTCCGCCCAGGCAGCGTTTGAAAATAGTTACAAGTGAAGGGAGGAGACCGACAGTTAGTTGTAAACTTAGTTAACTAAACACTTTTTTATTGATATCTATTCCTCGTTTACTTTAGCTAGATTGGCGTTTTACGCTTCAGTGATGTCTGAGGAGCTTGTGTGTTCAAAGCCGGAGGAGGTGAGGAACGCCGAGACAGAAAACAGCGTAGAAATCGTTCTCACACTGACCAGCGAAGATCCACCAAATAATCATGATCATAATGTCAACCAACAGACAGAAAGAGAGGCAGAGACTGTCTGTAATGAGATCAGACCAAACCACAGTCGGGTTTCTAAAGGTTTGTCATGTTTACACGGTAACTTATATGAATGCAACTCTGTGATTTCTGCGTGACCTCTTCCATATATAAAGTTACTTTGTAGCTATGTCATTTACTCCCATTAAATAAAAAAAATATGAGTCCAGTGTCTGGCTTTGAGACTGCTGTTTGTTTGTTTAATCATTTATTTAATATAAAATAATCTAAAATACTGGATATTGGAAGTAAGTCTGTAGGGCACTTTATTAAACTTCCATTGCTGATGTAACTTTATATTGTTTTCAGAGTTATTTCAGACAGAAGAAGATGATGATGATGATGATGATGACAGCGGCACTCATTATCTGAATAGTGATGAGAGACCATGTACTCATCTACAGCGAGCAGAGAGGCCAGGAAATGGAAAACTGCCGGACACCTTCCAGACAGACCATCTTCTGTACTATGAGAGATTCAAAGCTTATCAAGATTACATGCTTGGTAACCATCCAAACACTTCTGACGTTCGTTAACCCTTTAAAGGTATATTTTTTTTCCTATTTTTGAGCAGCCGTGCTATTCAGTTTATGTTTATGTTGTGTATATTTGGAGCTCAGGAAGCATTTCTCATTGTCAAAGTTAAAAGCATGTAATATTTTTTGTGGAAGTTGTAATATTTTTTTTCCCCGTGTTCAAGGACATGTCATTCTTTTGAACTTGGTATTTAAAATAGAAATAGTTTATAACGTTCTAAATGTCTCCACTGTCACTTTTGATCTATTTAATGAATCCTTACCGAATAAAAGTATCAAGTATGTGTATATATATATATATATATATATATATATATATCTATGTATGTATATGTGTGTGTGTGTATATATATATATATATATATATATATATATATATACACATACATACACACACCCACACATGTTTTAACTACATAAGCTGTAAACTAATTAGTAAATTTACTTATTTCTTAATATATTATTGTTCATATTTCATTCCTTAATACATGGACTAGTGTACATTTTATACATTTTGAAATGTGGAATTAATATCTTGAATATCTTGGTTTGAGTATAATGAAATTAAATTCTGTGTGTCATAATTTGAGTATCAAAAGAGTGATGCGAATGGACAATTGTGTACCGGTTTGAGATTCTGAAGAGGTTCCTCTATTATACTGAACTGACCGGTTAAGCAGGTTTTCCTGTCACTGTCTTTCTTCCCCTCCTCTCCATCATTCACTCTTGCGCGTTTTTGTCTAATCCCCACAGGTTTTTCTATAACCATATCTGGAGGAAGTGGGATGAGGAAGATGAGGACGATGACTTTGATTACTTTGTTCGGTGTGTGGAGCCTCGTCTTAGGCTGTAAGTGTCCTCTGTGTGTCCTGTCTCTCCCCCTGAAGCATGACTGCATAACACTGAATAAATCTGTTATCCCAGCAGCTCTGTGGCTACTGTAAAGAGGCTCTGACCACCGGGTGGCAGTGTGCACTCAGTAATGAACAGTTCATTATATGACAGCACTATAAATTGCTTCCAGTAATGCAAATAAATGTACTTCGCAAATAATTAACAGAGTCATTATGAAATGTGCTATTTAATCTAAGTATAGTATATCTAATTTTAAACTCACATTGGCATATACAACAGTGGCTATGTCAGACAAATAAATGAATCTAATGGAACCATTGTGACATTTATTTTTTTAAGTTTGATTGCAGTTGCCACTAGTTATGCAGAAATTACACATTGTCACCTTTAATAAGTACAGGATTTTCTGTCTGCTCATAGCCATATTCATCTCTCCCTCCTTGTATTTTCCAAAGGTACTATGATATCTTGGAGGATCGCGTTCCAGCTGGTCTTGTAGCTGAGTATCACTCGACACTGGCACGCTGCTCTGAGAAGTTTCAGGAGTTTTCCAGCCTGAGAAGTGGCCTGGACAGCGACTCCGAGTCTGAGCAAGACAACGTATCCATGGTGGAAGGACTGCGTCTGTATGAGCAGCTGGAAGCACTTAAACGCAAGCTGCGTATTATTGAAAACCCGCTGCTCAGGTGATTATTACTGCTGCGTGTGTTGAGATTGAGAGATGTTTGTACATATGTACCCACAACATGGCTTTGCTACTTAACCCCAAGTTAATCAGGAGAGCAACATATAAATGTGATTAATATTGCAACCAGGCATTCACGCTTTTTGAAGTATTGACTTTGTTTTCCAAACCTCAGGATCAATACGCACTGCTCCATAATTAATCGTCAGTCTTTCCTAGTTACCAGATTCCAGATGGGATCGAAGACGTGTCAATGTGAACAGCTGTGTTTGAGAGAGTGTGCCTGTTAGTTCTTTGGGTTGCTCACCCATTCCACCTGCGTGTCCTTTGCAGGTATGTTTTGGGCTACAAGGTGAACTCTGGTCAACAGTCATGCAGGGCAAAGGGGCCACGTCCCGCTGGCGGCCGAGTGGTTCACTTGGTATCTGCCTCGGCCACAGTTCAGCAGCTTCAAAGCTTGATAACTGACAAACTGATGCCCCACTATTCAAGTGAAGAGTTTGAAGTGCAGGTGTGTGGATAACCCTTTCTCTTTTTTATGACAAAGTTGCATGCTGGTCAGAAGACCTTGTACTCGCCTTTTCAGGATAATGGTCTTGTATTCTCTTGTACTGGCTTTGTAAATGGGGATTTTGGAAGGGGCTTATGACATCTGGACTGTGAAAGGGAAAACTATATTTATACACGTGTGTGTGTGTGTGTGTATTTTAAATAGATTTAAGTGTGAAGTGGTCGCTTCACATGCATTCATTTATAAGTTGATGTGTCACCGAAGCCATTTGTGTACAGGTGATAAGGTGGAAGAAGATAAGCATAGAAAGAGTAAAGTTTTTAAATATTTATGATTTGACCTCTCAAATTTTGCTTGTATATGACTGTCACCATATGTGACCCTGGACCACAAAATCAGTCTTAAGTGTCAATTTTTTGAAATTGAGATTTATACATCATCTGAAAGCTGAATAAATAAGCTTTCCATTGATGTATGGTTTGTTATGATCGGACAATATTTGATACAACTATTTGAAAATCTAGAATCTGAGGGTGCAACAAAAATCCAAATATTGAGAAAATCGCCTTTAAAATTCCAAATGAAGTCCTTAGCAATGCATATTACTAATCAAAAATGAAGTTTTGGTATATTTACGGTAAGAAATTTACAAAATATCTTCATGGAACATGATCTTTACTTATTATCCTAATGATTTTTGGCATAAAAGAAAAATGGATAATTTTGACCCACACAGTGGCTATTTTTGGCTATTGCTACAAATATACCCCAGCGACTTAAGACTGGTTTTGTGGTCCAGGGTCACATATTACTTATAGGTTCTAATGCCTCACTGACCCCCCCACTGACTATTTTTGTGTCTGCCTTTCATATTAACTGAGTGACAAAAGAACTACCAGTATGTAAAATCATTTTACTATAAGGTTTTATTTATTAGTTCTATTTATTAACATTAACTACATTAGTTAACATGAACTAACAATTAGGAGTACTTTTACAGCATTTATTTAACTTTATTAATGTTAATCTCAACATTTACTAATACATTAAGGTCAAAAGTTTTATGTTAACTTTAGTCAATGCACTGTTAACAAATTTACTTTGATGTAATAATATTAACAAAGATTAATAAATGCTGTAAAATATAGTGCTCATTGTTAGCTCATTAGTGTTGACTAGTGTTATTAAATTAGACCTTGTTGTAAAGTGTGTAAAATAATTTATGGGAGATTTTATGCTGTCAGTATGAAATTGTGATACTGATTTAGAGTGACAAATCTTGCATGAATTCTGATATGACTGTTCAGACTGAGGTTACATTGCAAAACATCTGACATGTATCTTTTTTAAGACCACATATGGAAGTGACCCAAATTAGAAATGAGATTAAAAATGTTAGAAATAAAAATAATAAAAAATATTCCATGTAGTTTGTGCTGTTCACATTATGAAAAACAAACAAACAAAAAAACCCCCCAGATCTGAGTCACATATGTGCAAAAAATAATAGGATTTGGGCCACTTTTACCTGCATTCTGAGTAAAGCCTAGTTCCAAGTCATGACAAGACATTTGAGTGAGAAATATGGTATTTGAATTGGAAAAGGTCACTTCCACTATTCGGGGAGCTGAATCTGGATGGAGGATGGTCTGATCGTTTAAATAAAGTAGTTTCAGACAGGGAAGGTAGAGTGCAAATCTTCCCCAAATGCTGATATTAATGCCCTGCTCTCTTTCTCCCACAGCCTCTGATCACTGTCTTTTAATTTCCTGGGTTTACCTCCTAAAGGTTAATATCTGCCTGAGATCGCTGGCCGCCTCAGAGCTCTCAGGAAAAAAATGAAATCATCGATTTCACTCATGCTAGTATAATTTTATGACCACTAGGACTAGGACCACTAGGAATTTTGCTAGTAAAATCTCATGTGTGCTTGCTCGCTTCTCCATTTTCTGTTCGGATGGTAAGATTAAAGAGTGGTTTGTGGGGAAAGTTGTTAGGACGGTCTGATCACTAATGTGTCAGGTGCTGTAATGCAGGATTTGTAAAGGTTTGTTAAAGCACTGTGTTCATGCACTAGCTCGTGTTTGATCTCTCGTTTTCTGTGAGCCAGTTTATCCCTCAAGAACTTGTTAAAATGGTGCAGATGTGTGTGATCAGATGCCTCTACTCAACCCCACTGAGATGCACTCACTTCAATTCTTTTGTGTTAGACTGTTTTTCTTTTTTTTCCTCCACTCACTGTGATTTGAAATTCAGTTTTTGGTGGTTTTGCTTTAGGACAAAAATTATGAGTTGGACTAATGTGGTGTGTGTTTTGATCCCAGTTTCACAGTGACCCGGTGCTTGCGGTCAATGCGTGCTATGAGGGGGATGTGGTCATCGTATGCCCTGGCCTTTACAGCATCACCAGCTCCATCAGTATTGTTGACTCCATCGAGGTTGAAGGTAATCACATGAGTGTGCATGCCTGTCTGAGCTGACCTCGTTTTGCTCTGACAATTGTTGACATTGGTGTCATAGGGTTCATAACACTTTGTGCCTACAATGAAGTTAGGGCTCAAATTGACCCTCATTCCCATATCAAATATATGGGAAATTTAAGGCATCCTTGTCTTGTGAATTATTCTGCTGCTTCATCTATTTAACTTTCCCAGTCCAAGAAAAAAAAGTGTTTTTGGTTGTCAGTTTTTGTAGCTCAATTGCTAGTCTGTCATGCAATAAAAAAGATGTGAGAAACACATTTTACCCTCACAGAAGTTTGAGAACTAGACAACAAAAAGGCGGAGGCTATTATGTACAAATAGCAATAAAGACAATTCACATTCATGTTACTATTAAGTATTAATTGTAGTCATTTGCAGTCACCTGCAGTCATCTGTTGTAGTCATGTGTAAATAGTCACTAAAAGTGGCTATAAAAAATATCAAAGAAATGCTTTTATGTTGTCTGTGCATCTAATTTTGCGGTGTCCATTTGACCCCTAACACAAACAGAGCAGCCTTTTTATTAAATTCTGTTTATTCAATTTTATGTTGTACCAGACCTGTATGACTTTTGTCTCTGAAAAATGTGTCATAAAAGCAATTCTTATGACTCATTCCAAATACTACAAATCCATATGATTTGCCTTGTGTGAGGACAGTGACAATGAAAAATTTCATTTATGGACAAGCAATCCCTTTAAAAGTTAAACTAGTAGTAACTAGTAGTAATGCATTGCTTTTAAATTTGCAATGAAATATGAGTTTCTTTTTCAAATAAGTAATGCAAGTTACTTTGTTTTCCCATTTATTCACTGACACCTCTCCTGTCCCGTGTTGAGAAATTGGAAGTGAGGTGCAGAGGCAGAGACACTTCAGCCGGAGGCTTATTAATTTCACCTTTGGTGTGAAAGGACCTTTACTGCTGCCAAAAATATAACTTTTGGGTTTTTTGTTATTAAAAAAAACAAATAAACAAGCCCAGGCCAGGTGACAAAAAGAAACGTAATGCATTACTTTCTATATAGAGTAATGCAATTAGTTACTTTTTATTGAGTAACGCAATATTGTAATACGTTATTTTTAAAAGTAACTTTCTCCAACACTGGTAACATTAGTGGTGTCTGTTTGCCCAATTTTAGCTGCAGTGATGAAGAGACATTGACCTTTATCATCCGATTGATTTGGAAGGTACTTTTCTTTTTTTTTTTTTTCGTCTACCTCCATCTAAAACACAGAGGAAATCACCTGTATTTTGTACTATTCTTTTCCCTTTAATAAAGCTTTGTGATACAGCATGCTTCATAACACTAAGTCAATAGTCTGGCACCGGGCCTTGTTTGTCAAAATGGTTCCCTGGACGTGTATAAAATGAACACCGCAGTCGGCGTGTGATATTAGAAAGCCTGCCGAGGTAATTGAGCTCGATGGTGCAAAAACCACCTTTCAGTGATGGGGGGCGGAAATTAATGCATGAGGAATGTGGAGGCAGGTGAGCAGAGAGAGCACGGGGTCAGGGTCGAGTCTCTTTATGCAAATGGTCGACCTGCAAAGTCAGATAGTGATGAAGTCAAATGAGGAAGAGGAAAGAAGGCCTGGAGGACGCTGTTTAAATATGGAGGTTTTGTGTGCTTGGCAGTCCCTCCTGCAGCGTCAGGGAAGCCCTGAAAGAGGAGATAACGCACAGGCGGCTGCTGGCTCTACTACAGGAGAAGAGCAACTCAATTAGACCACTGCCAGATTACCATAAAAGAACTAAAGGTCTTTGATATTTAGCGAAAACGTCACACATGCCTCTGTCTCAGGCTACGGCTTTATCGCCAAGATTATTTGAAGGAGCTCTAAATAGTTTTGCATCTTTTTAGAAGTGATTGAGTCATTGAGACTTGCAACGGTGTTGCATTATGGAGTGCAGGAAGTACGGTCTATGATTCGCTGTTTTTCCAATTCAAAGCATCCCACTGCTGTCAATTACGGAGAGATCTTCCAGCAAATCCACTGTTGTTACCTGCAGACGTAGAAGTGAGGATGGTGCTGTGACCTTATTGGTCTATATTCAGCCTTTGGCATTTGAAAGAAGTGTGTGAGAGCTGACCAGGGTGCTCAAGTTCATCTGGGCATTGTTAGAAACTCTGGGAGAAACCTGCTTCAGGACTATCTGTCAAAGAGCAGTGTGTAATGAAGCCGAGCTGTCAAACTCTGCGGCTTTGAACCGCTGCTCTCACTGACCTGCCACCACTATCTCAAACTGAGATGGTGCTAAGCTGACCTCTCAGTCATCAGTCTACCGGCTGCTATAAACTCAGCACGCCTGTTGATGGTCATTTAGCCACATTGTTACTTGGAAACCATGCGTCTAGACTGAGAGACGGTCTAATTTCCATAGAGAATTAGGTCCTTTATGGAGAGGCTTTTTCTATAATGAGATGTTCTTTGCTGGATGTTAGGCCTAGTGGTAAATGACAGTGATCCATCAGGGTTAAGGGCCTGTCAATTTCCCTTCAGCATTTTTTTGTCATGCAGGTTCAGAAAATGTTTTATTCAAAGAGAGCAATTTTAACAGGTTCTTGTTACTGGCAAAACTATGCTATCACCGGCCTAGTTTACAACTAGGTTATTTTTGAGTTTTTGTGTTATTTAAAAGAGGCATAAATAGCCTTAAACATCCATTCAGTGATTATTTTTGCTTATTTGATTCTATTTTATTTTGTAAAATACATTTTGTGCTTTTTGTATGTTGCTTTGGATAAAAAGTGTCAGCCAAAAATGTAAGGGTTGGACATAAAAGCACTTTTTCTAGAGCCATTTCTCTCCTGTCTTCCCTCAGGGTACGGTCTGCCGGACGAGGTGGTGATCGAGAAGCGTAACAAGGGTGACGCGTTTGTGGAGTCAACTGGAGCAAACGTCAAACTCTTGAATCTAAAGTTCATACAGCGCGACGCCATTGAAGGCATCTTATGTGAGTTTCAAAGAAAATTGTCCTGTCTCTTTCCCCCCTTTCCAGCTGTTTGTCGAAGAGTCTTGAGGGACTGCTGCTGTTGAATGGACAGCAGTATGTTCAACAGAAACCTGACATGCTGTTTTTGCTCAGACGTTTATTTGGCCTCTACAGCAACACAGTAACAGGAGAGTCATCTTATGTTTTTCTTGTCATTTCATTGGTGAGCCGTTCTGGCATGCCTAGCCTAGGGAGCTTTTAAGTCTGTATCCCTGTGTGCTGCTTCACTAAAGGTTTGCTTCCTGTGGGATTTCTGATCTGGTCAGAATAACAGGCTTGTTTATTATCCACTGGGTGTCCTGCTTGCTTCTAAAACAATATGTTCCCTGTCGTATTATTGCCAGACAATATAAATAAGAAAAAATGTCTGACACTATTTTTCAGATTTCTTTTTTCTTTTTCTTTTATTACCATGTAATCACCATTTTGACCAAAATTAATTATGTTTGCTTTTATTTTGATCTTTCTATTCATGAAAAAATGCATCCTGGTTTTCACAAAAATATTAAGCAGCACAACTATTTACAACATTGATAATATTAAGAAATGTCTTTACTAAAACAATTCGCTAATTCAGAACACTGGCTACCAATAGCTACTTGCATAAAATTCAAGGCATTAATGTTTGCAAACAAAACCACCACTGGCTCTGCACCCCTTTACCTAAATTCATTACTTCAGGCTTATGTACCCTCTAGAAGCTTGCGTTCAGCAAAGTGAACGTCGCTTTATTGTGCCATCCCAAAGAGGCACAAAATCACTTTCACAGACTTTTAAATTAAATGTTCCCTCCTGGTGGAATGACCTGCCCAACTCAATCCGAGTAGTTGAGTCCTTAAAAAAACCCTTGCTACGTGTACTGCGTTAAGCTAACTGAGACTTGTTATAGCACTTGCATATCATTGCTCATTTGTTGATTTTGATTGCTTCCATTGTCCTCATTTATAAGTCGCTTTGGATAAAAGAGTCTGCTAAATAACTAAATGTAAATGTAAATCAGCATAGAGGATGATTTCTGAAGGATCATGTGACTCTAAAGACTCGCGTAATGGCTGCTGAAAATTTAGCTTTGCCATCGTTGAAGCATATTACATTTTAAAACATATTCAAATAGAAAAAAAAAAACTTTTTAAACTTGTAATAATATTTCATTTTTCACAATATTTTACTATATTCCTGATCAAATAAAGGCAGCCTTGGTGAGCGTAAGAAATTTCTTTAAAAAAAACAAAAGCAAATGTACCGACTCCAAACTTTTAAACAATAGGGTGTATTCACCATTATAACAATTATTAGTAAAAGAACAGCAATAGATTACCCTCATAAATTTATAATAAAACATTTTTAAACATCATAAAAACAATGCCAGAAAGGGGTGTTTTTTTAATAATTTTATTGATATACAATTATATAGATATATGATATAATTGCATAATCAAAATTTCCAGTTGTTCAAGAAAAAAGTGGTTCACAAATATGAATAAAACATTAAATAAAAGATGCTATCTGCCTTAACGTTTTCATACTCAGAACTCAGGATGGCACATCTAATCTTTTGGAAACTCAGTAGTCAAAGAAAAATCTTTCTGATATCACCAATGTTATTTAATTTTATATTGCTTATATTCAATACAACCTAGCACTATTCTATATCTTTACATGTGACCGGAAACTTTTCCTCCTTGCATGTCCTGTCACCGTCCTCCAATGTCTTTTCGATTTGTCACCCTTTATCTTTCATCAGGTGTTTGCCAGGGGAAGCTGGAAATGGAAAATTGTGTGATGCAGTGTGAGACCACAGGTGTGATTGTGCGATCGGCGGCCCAGCTCTGCATGAACATGTGCGACCTGTACGGCTCCAAGGTGAGCTGCACTAGCACACAGTACCTCACGTAAATTATAAAATGACTTCATCACTTATGAAATGAATGTATTGCTCTACAATCTATTCTTTACAGTAGATATTACAGCATGAAATAGAGATGTGAAAGGTCTTGCCAGCAGCGTTCTTAGACTGATTTACCACCAGCCATTTTACTAAAGAGCCTCTTCTTCACTGACCAATACCGTTATCGTTCTGATAGTCGCTGTGCGCTTTCCTCAGGGTGCCGGTGTGGAGATCTACCCTGGGAGTGTATGCAGTCTGGTGGGCAATGGCATCCATCACTGCAAGGAGGGGATCCTGATTAAGGTGAGGAAGATGGATGAGCTTCGGCTCTTCTAAACCCCTATAGATTAGCCCGTCTGGCTCCTGGTTACTGCTAATCGTTGCCCAGGAAACAGCAAGCATCTTACCTGACCCAAAAGAGCCGCACTTTAGCGCTGTCTTAGTATCGTATTAATGATCTAGTGGATTAATGCATTTAGAAGACCTCCAGGGAAGTTGGCGCCTTTAGTGTGTTAGTGGAGTGGGACTTCATTGGCCACCGTGGGGCGTCTTTGATGGTAATAGCTTTAAGCCGTGTCACCAGAGGTCAGTATGCTCACACAGTTCAGAGGAAATCTTAGAAAAGCCAGTGAGCACCCTGGAGCTGTAGACATGAATCTTTGTGGAAAATGTTGCCAGTTGGCTTCATTTGAGAAAGTGTGTCTTGAGAAAGCATAATACTTCAGCTCAAGTCAGTGTTAGTGTTTCACCTGAGAGCAAATTAGATTCACACACAGGTAGCAGCATCCCAAAAGGATTTTTCTGTAATTAACTCCAGCGGAATAATTGGATTTTATCTACCTTCCTAAAGCTTTGTGCATTTGTGTACATGCTGCGCCTTCCCGACCTCAGTCTTTTATTCTTCCTCACTTTGCTTAGGCCAGAAAGAGATGTGAGAGTGTGCGTGCACATGTTCATTTGTGTAGGCATGCTGCGTGTTTACCACCCCCTGCTTCCCCTTTGGCAGGATTTTGCAGACGAGTTGGATGCCATGCCTAAAATCACCATGGTGAATAACATGATCCACAACAATCAGGGCTACGGCGTTATCTTGGTCAAGCCAGGTGACGCTACCGTGGAGGATCTGCCCGCAGAGCCCAATGCCGCAGGTGCCTTTTTCTTCTTCTGTCTGCTTCTGCCGCCTCAGTTCATCATCAGCAGGGCATATTCTCAAATTAACACTAGCTAGTTCATTAAAGGGGTCCTATTATGCTTTTTCACTTTTTGAATTTTAGTCAGTGTGTAGAGTGTATGTTTGGGCATAAAAAGATCTACAAAGTTACAAATTTCAAAGTCCAATCCAAAGTGAGATATGTTTTAAAAAAATCCCTTTTCAAGAACTACAACGAACGGCTCATTTGGACTACAAAGTTGTTTTCCTGTATTTGTGATATCACAAAAATAAATCCCACCTACGGAAATTTGAATGGTTGGGGGGTGAGGAGAATGCTTGGTTGGGCACTGGACGTTTCAAAATCAAAACCCGGTGCGGGTGTTTTTATATCACTGTATTTCTAAAGGAAACCGACTGCTTTCAGAAAAATTTGGATCTTATTTTAATTTCATCTTGCATATAATGTCTGATAAAGCAGCATTTGTGAGCGGAGCTCTGCTTTGTGTACAGCGTTACCAGGGAAACCTCAAGCTCTCCCGCTCCAACAGCGCCTCCCGCTGGCAGAGAATTAATTTGCATATATATGCCGCCACAAATAGTGTAAGTCTGTGGGACTATGGTATATAAATAATTCAACTGTGTAACAGTTTCACTGCAATTCATGTTATAATGTTAGAATTAAAGAACAATAAACATAATACATACCGTTGCACTTATCTGTACATAGTAAATGTAGTTATTTTTAAGCTGTTGTTGACATCATATCTAAAACGTGATTTAGCAAAAAACAAAAAACAAAAAAAACAACAATGTTAGCACTTTAATATGTCTTGCAATATCCGTGCGTGCAAAGGTTCTGCACGATCCTCTTGTTCAATATTCTCGGGGTCTGAATTGATATGGCAATATTGACGAACTTGCTGTTCTGGCAAGGGGCGGGGCAATACTGAAACGCCGTCTAAGCTGTTCGCCAATCACAACGCACTGGGACAGCTAACCAATCACGACACATTTCGTTTTTCGGAAGGCGAGCCTTCATCAAACCCGGAACTAATCGAGCCGTTTGTTCCAGGCTGGGAAGAAAGGTATTGTAATAATGTAAATTATGTGAAAAATAATGTGATTTTCGAACCACCAAGCATGAGAGCATGTTCTAGTACACCCCAAAACAAAATCAAGACATTGTAAAAGAGCATAATAGGACCCCTTTAAGGGCGCTTATCTTGAAGTAACTAGCAACACTTGAAGAAGTAGAGGGAAACAGATAAATTGTTGCAAGCATTATAGGGATTGTTCACCCAAAATGAAAAAAATGTCCTTTTTTGGTTCTAAAGTAGTGTTACTTATTTTTTCATAATGGAAAAGAATTAACAGCTGTTAATAGTGACCAGCTTGTCAAGCTCCAGAATGATACAACACTAAGAGATTCAGGATAAACTGATAATATTTCAGTTATTTGCTGATATTTGAGTTTTTTTTTTTGTTGTTAGTTTTAATGTAATGTTTAATCTTTAAAAATACTAATAATACGTTAAGTCTTCAGCAAATATTACTAATAATTTAAAATCCAATTATTAATTAGTAAATTAATAAATATGTTTTATACTTTACATCATGGATTCCCAAACCCAGTTTTTTTTTTTTTTTTTTTTTGGTCATCTGAACCCCTTTGACATAAAATGTTTTCTTGAAGTACCTCCTGATATTTTGTTAATTTTTCAATACTTTTACACATTTGCATGTTCGTGGTTCACAGGTGCCATATGACATGTAGGTAAACAAATAAAGTGTTTTTGTATTGTATTATTAAAAAACTTAATTAATAGCTTTTCATCAAATCACAAAGCACCTGCAGTGCCCTTACTAACCCCCACGGGTTAGCTAACCCCAAATTTATCTGTTATCGGTCATAACACAATAATGATTATAAGTCGGAATTTGTGAAATAATGCATTAAAATTGTTTTTTACTGATAATCTTGCTCTCAGTCAGCTGTTAACCCGAGAATCACTACATCCGGATCATATTGCCAGAAGGCGACACCCGCGATATGCATAAGCGCATCTCAAATAGTAAGCCGGGCCTCTGATTAGCGGGGCCCATCACCTGCTCAAACAGGCGTGCGCTAACGAGTCCAGAGACAGTTACTCTGAATATCGTTGTTCATTATCGAAGGCGATTCATCTGTGATAATGAATGCGATATTGCGTAGCTTGTCAGTGATCTACGGTCTGCAGTGTTAAATGCCGCTTCATTTGAAAACAGGTGATGGAGATTTACCGCTAATCAAGGAACCGGTTTTTACTGACGAGATGCGCATGCATATCGCATGAGATATATCGCCCAGCCCTATTGGCCAGTGAGTTGAACCTATGAACCAGTCCAATTTGTAAGTCAGATCAACTGTATGGCTTCAGAGATGACTCATATAAGTCATTGTATTGATTACTTTTATGGTTGTTTTTTTTTTCACAAAAAGTGGTCACTATGAACTGTCGTTGTATGGATAATGTGAATTATTATTATTATTATTATTATTATTATTATCATTATTATTAATATTTAATTTGATTTCACAGCATTTTAGGTTTAAAACAACATGAGGAGACATGATGAGTGAGCTATTCCTTTAATTCATGTTATTTATGCTGAATTTTCTTGCAATTTACTGGGAAATATGAAATGTGCTTGAGCTCGCAAATAATACAGTACATAATACATTCACGTATCCAGGGCCTCCATGTAAGAGCTGATTTTTTTTTTTTTTTTTGTCTGCTGCATGTCTTTGGTATGGGGAATAGTGTAACCTTGATGTTTGTGGCTTTCACACATCTCATCTTCTTTTCCACAAATTAAATAGGTCACGACCAGTCTCCCCATTACTGTAAATGGTTCTGTGCATGCCTGCATACGTCTATATAGCTTGTGAAGGAACCCGCAGGACTCAGTCCGGCTATGCGAAAACTGCTCTACTTTCTCCTGCGGTAATATCTGTGAAAATATATTCGCTTGCATAAAATTTTTGTTAAAAATGCCCCCCTGGGGCTGTTGGAAGGGCTGTCTGTAATGACTGCCATCCCCACGGTACTTTTCTTCAGCAGGATCGGCTTTTTTCCCCTCTCTCAGCCAGCTCCATTTTGAGAAAAGGAAAGAACGGAAATACGCTTGACATTCAATGAAGGGCAGCTGTGAATGCAGTATGCTTAATTTCTGAATTATGCTCAGCAAAAGGCGTCTCGGCTTCAAAATAAAAGTAGACCCTACTTCTCCCTCTGGTTCCTTTGTTTCTGCCTCTCACCGTCTGCCTTTGTTAGATGCATTGGCATAATGACTTTCTGTTCTGCGTTGAAACTTGCTTACATGAAAAGAGAGTGCAATTTAAATAGTTTCAGTTGACATATGTGCATGTTTTCATTTGGGTGTTGGTTAGAGGAATTCAGAATCTGTTTTCTTTAAAATAAATGATGTTATGCATTTTTATTATGCAGTTGAGATACACATGGGTTGATCCTTAGCCATTTTTGTATGTGCAAATTTAGAGCAATTTAGATTGCAAATCTCATTGTATTCAGACGAATCCATTTGAATTAAATATAATACATATTGGAAAGAAAATGTAGGTTATGGGATAGTTCTTCCTTGCAGGTCTCATAGCAAAGAGAAAAAAGTTTTATACTACTCTGAGTATAACTTCTGACTTTCCTAAAGATGCTTTCTCCTATATAGGAAATTAAATTCTCTCAGTCTAGTAAATAGTGTAATTGTTTTGTGTCATTAATGACATTGTTTGCCAGGAACAGAAGGGTTTAGTTTGAGTGCAGAGGCCCTCCATTTAGGGGAGAGTCGTAGATGTTTCAAACACATCCTTTTATTGTACCCTATCATTTTCTGGCTGACTATAACCATTCATATTGCTCCCTGCTGGAAGGGAGCTGTGAATGAGAGCGCTTTGTGTTGACAAATCAGTCTGTGCTTCCTGCTTTCTGGTGAGGAATTAAAGGAATAATTCACTCAAAAATTAAAATTGTCATTTGCTCTCCCTCATGTTATTCCAAACCTGCACGACTGTTTGTGAACTGTTCATGCGTCACAACTGAGATTAATCTCTGTTTATTCCAATTATATTTGCACTGAGATTTCTCTAGTTATGATTTACTGTTTCCTTTAAGGTTTGGGGTTTAGATTAAAAATGCTAACTCTAAAAAAAAATTCAAAACCAAATCTATTCTGAAGCCTGTTGTGTGCCTCTTTTGTCAGATGAGAAAGAGAAAGAATTTGAGGACACAGGAGTACAATCAGAGGCAGATATAGATGATGATGATGATGATGATGATGGTGGTGGTTGTGGTGATGTGCCTGCCATTGTCGTGGAGGAAGAGTGCCCAGCCATCAAACATGGCCACTCCGGCCCTCCAGACTTCACTGAGGGAAATGATGCCATCAGACAAGAGTTGGTTGCCACATCGGCCAAGAAACATGTGCTTCAGAAGATCCGGATGAAAGTACTAGGGGCCATGCAGGCTGATGAGAATCTACTCTCTCAGGAAATGTTCATTTCCATTCATGGAAATCAATTCAAGCACAATGGAAAGGGAAGCTTTGGTACCTTCCTGTACTGAAGGCTTCTCTACGGCAAGCATGCACATACACACTTTACTGTTTAATTATTTATTCTGTATTTCTTCAATTTTGCTGCACGTTTACTTTGTGAGCTTTCATTAATTACTGTGTGAGTGAAATGACAAAATGAATTAAATGTGCTAAAATGTGTAGCCTTTTAAACTTTCTATTTTTATCCTGTGCCTTTTTGAATTGAGTTTTTGTTTATCAGGAAGTTTTCAAACACTGAAACACTTGTGCATATAATAACACAAGAGCAGCACCTAGGAATTTTTTTGTTCGTACCATGTCACAACCTGTTCAAAAACACTTTTCATTTTTTTTTTTTTTTTTGGGAGTTCACATTTTGTCCACATTCTAGTTTAATGGTAGAGCAAAAGTAGTATTTTTTTCCCCCCTTAATTGTCTCTCTGTATTTTGTAGAAATAAAGTTGTTTTATTATCCCAAATGGCTTTAAACAACTTTTGGCTTTTGTTTACTTTAAACAAAAAAGCATGGAAGAGTAAGAGAGTTACTGGTTTTGCTGGTCTATAGGGGTTCCTTTTGTGGCAGCTTAATTCTCATTGATTAAATTCACTTTGATTAATACTCAGAAAATTAAAGGCAAACCACTTTATAATGGAGACCATTTGATTAATTACATAATCCAGCATGCCCTGTCAAAATATATGGTTTTGGTCTGCTTCAGGAGATGCCGCTTGAGATGCATTAGCCAAACTTGTTCTCCAAAACCAGCTGTGAGGCTTTCATTTTAGGTGGGTAAAAAAATGAACCACAAAAAAGTATAATCTTTAAAGTGCATTTATGTGAAATATAACCATGCAAATTCATTGGAGGAAATGAGATGAAGAACAATTAAAGAATGTTAATGGTTTGTCTTTTCAGAGTTATCCATCCTTATACCCTCCTCTAGCACCATGTCAAATTCAGTTTTACACCAAATTCATTTATGAATCTTAATTAAATGTCCCTTTTTAGATTTGGTACTTACATGTTAACTGTCGCCTTAAACTATTGTCTAAAGTGTGTATTTAGGGAAGGCCCCTTGTCTTTTAAAGGAGACTTATGGGAAAGAATTCTCTTCTTGTTTATTACCCACTCATAAGTTTTTCTCAGTTTCATAAGATGTCTGTGTTTGTTGTGTAGGTCAAAGTCTTTGAGTGGAATCGATGATAAAAAAAAAAATGTATACACCTATCTTTTTGAAGGGGGGATAAAGGACCTAGGGATTATTGATTTCTTTTTTTTTCTTCTACTGATTCTTCTGGCATATTTTAGATGCAACAGAAATGGAGGGGGAAAGAAGTGACAGGCTTCTTTTGTGCCAATTGTTTTATCTTCAAAAGAGGTGTCACAGTCTGGACAGACTAAAGCAAGAGCTTGCAGCCATGGAGGACTCTAAAAAGTGTCCCATTTTGAAGCGGTGTCCTTCAGACCAGCGAGCGGTACAGGGAACAATGGCAGCATCCATTGTTAAAGGTAAGGGCGACTGTCAAAGCCACTGAAGGTGCAGTTAGTTTCAGTTTGTCCCCTATGACTGTAAACATCACCACCCTCTCCTTGTTTTTCTCCCTTGTCTTCTACCTCAAAACTAAGGTGACCTACAATATCTACCAGTTGCTCATTAATTTGTGACAATGAGTGTTTCACCTTCCAGAGTTTGTGATGCTGCATATGAATACTAGAGAAGCAAGCTGCTCATGTACACTTTAAATACAAGATAGCAGTGAATACGGTCTTGTTAATTAGCAGCGCTGTCTGTTAATTAAATGTCAGGGAGCATCATCCTTCTCTTGAGGTTGTACTTTTCTGGGATACTGTTATTTAAAAACTCCTTAGTGGAGTGAGAGAGGCTGTGTTTTGTGAAGTTTTGACAGAAATACAGGTTTGTTGGTCTTGTCCTGACTACCTCTGTGCAGAACTATTAAAACTGGACAAATGTATTGACCAGGGGCTAGAGGGATCTAAGAAAACATGGATGCAAGAGTGACAGCTCTGATAATGTCAGGAATCAGATGGTTTTTCTCCTTTTGTGTAGGCTACTTGCCTGACCTCTAACAATGATTGTAAACTGTAATTTGTCAGGTAAGTTAATATTCTTACTCTTTTAAGTAGTTGTATTATATGAAGCAGGCAAATTGTAAATAGCTGAAATAAAGAATTTTATACAATGATTAGTTCTGGTCCTTAAATTTGAAATGCTGGCCTTTCCATTGTTTGTATCACTCAGCTTGTCTATATTTGAGCATTTTCCAGACAGTCTGTAATAATGGTTTCTGACTCACTGCAGATTACATTGTTTAGAAACTAAACACAACTACACCGTGTTGCTTCTGCTACAACTTCATTTGGAATCATTTCTTCTGGTGGAGCAAAAAGAGACAAAATAACCCACGATATTGCTGAATGTGAGTTATTCAGTGTTAGCGTATTGTTTATTCAACTGTTGTATAATTTATCTCTCAATTCTGGTGTTTGTCTGAATATAGCTTTGACAACCTTTGGCCTTTTGTAGACGGGCAAATAATATTCAAAACAACAGCACTCTGTGAGTGTGACTTTCTTGCAAGATTGATAAATAATCTCCCTGTTTCATAATTGTATAGCAGAGAAATTACTAGCTGTGCACAAAATCCAAACTATCACAGGTACTTTTCAACTCCCACCTCCCATATTCCCACCTCTGACTTCTTCTCGAATGCAGGAATGTTGGTTGAAGTACTAGTGGTACAATTTCAATGGAATTAGTAGTTAGGTTGTTTTAATACTTTATTAGGTTTTATAAATACTATGCATTTGGACATAATACTCTTTTCACATATTAATTTGGTCAACTTTATAATACAGAAGTGGCCATATTTGGATGCAGAATGTGTCTACAGTGGGCGCAACTGTTGTTACATCACATTGCTTTGTGCCTCAACAACTTGAGGCTGTCTACGCTGGTCAAAACAAAAGTTCCAAATCCATTTGTCCTGTTGTCGGAAGTAGGGCAAGCACACGGAGTAAGTCAAAAATCGAACGGGGCATCAGTTCCGCATGTAATGTGTGGTTGAGCTTGTGATCAGTTTTTAGCTCTGAGAAAACCTGTCACAGATGGCAGGCCCATTATCTCCTGGCCAAAGTGGATGAGTGGTTTGAGTCCTCAATGGACTCCTTCATTTAAATCTCCATATTGGCTCCAGCGTCCAGTCAGCAGACTGTTATTGCCAAATCTGTAAAGGAGCTACTCAAGATAAGTGACTTCATTATTATGAGTCAGAGTACAAGACAAAGCAGTAACACCATTGACGGGTTTAAAAAAGAAAACCTCCCACCACCACCCTAATCCACCAGCCATCACCGGCACAAATCTGAATATAATACATTTCCAGCTAGAAATGTGAACAACAAGAGATAATACTAAATCGATTCTTTCAGGAGAGGCTCAAGTTGCTCCTCTCTCATGCCCTCCGTCACAGCTCGCTCTCTATTATTAGATCAGGGGGTCAGGTGTAAGGTGTCGAGGCTGGACGTGTTGCACACGCTTGGATCAATGAAGTCTGTGCACATTTAGAGGATCACTTTGCCAGAGTTTCCGAGCTTTAATGACTGCAATATCTCACACCATCTGTCACTCTGCGCGAGACAAGGCGGGAGGTCCGATTCTGTTGTTCAGGATTAAAGGCTGTAATTGTCAGCTCATATTCTGCACTTCTTGCCAGTGCACACCCCCTCAACACCACCTCCCTGACCATTTTCTCCATCAGCCCCCTCTTCATCATCTCCGAGGAGGGACAGCAGCCGGGGATGGTGGAAAAATGTGTATACTTCCATTACTGCTCACGCTGTGAGTTCAGTGAGTTTGGCAGTGGAATCTATAGTACCCATCCTGTCACAAATTACTTTTTTTTTTCCCCTTCATAGGTTGTCTTGAGTGCGATAAAGTTATTCGTTTCTTCAAGCTGACTCGTTTTAAAGGTTCTTTTGAAGTAGCTAACATTTGTCAGTCTGTCAAATTCCAGGTCCTAATATTTTGTAATGAAGAGTTCTTGTGTAACTTATCGTTCACCGATTTTCTGTCAAGTCAGTGTCAGCTTATATGTGTCAGGTGAAAATTTGACAAGAATATTGAAGGGCTCCCGAGAGATTCAATGCCTTTTTGGCACAGAAATTGTGATCTAATATTTCAATATTTTAAAGAAAATTTAAGTTAGGACACCAGGCCTGGTTAAAGAACCCCCCAAATTGTGATTTTGCAAGTAAAAACATGCTTGCGTACAGATCCACAGCATTTTTTACTTGCTAAACAATGTTTTCTGTCTGTCAAAAATATCTTTGACTGAAATGTCAAATAATGAATCAATTCTGCATAGGAATATCAGAAGAATCTTGTGTAACAGGCGAGGAAGATGTGAAGACGAAATCTTTTTTATTGGATTTTGGATGTTATACACCTAACTAAACTGAAACACTTGCCCTTTATCTTCATTCATCTCATAGCTTTATGAAATTCTTTCATTCTCATCTCTCCCTTGCTGTCTGTCTGAAGAACCCAAATATGATTTTTGACACACATCAAATAGCAGAAATCAATGTTGTGTCTCATGCTCTTTGAAGATCATACCTCTCACTGTTGCACCATTTTTGCCAGGTTTATTCTGTAGTCTCTGCTTATTTCGAAAGAATACTGGAGCTAAAACGCATTGCACTTAATTTTGTCATGTAATGGTTTTATCTAGCTTCATTTTATGCAAAGATGCCACAAAATAATGTAGTGTATAACATCAACTGGTGTGTACAGCCAGCTCATTTTTATGTCACCCTATACAAGAGATATGGCAAGACCAAGATTAATTCATACCATTTCATGATTGCAGGATTTAAGCTCATTAATAATTAACAGCCTTTGCATGAGAACAAATGATTTCACTGAATGTTTGCCTCCATAGAAACAGGCCAGCATAGACCTGCAATAGACATGACATGGGTACCAAGAGGTATTGTATTTAGTAGAATTTGAAATTCTTTTTCTTTTTCCCCCATTGTGGTGTGGCAGTCAGTATTGGCCCGTCCTATAAGTTATATAGGTGGTTACCTAGGACTCCCATCAATTCGGAGGCCTTTGTGAAATGGTCTGTTCATCTTTATTCAGTCACTTGATCTTTTCATCACAGCTACTGACTTTCAGTGGAAGGAAGCATGGCAGGCGATTCAACATCAGAGAAGCGAAATCAAGAAAAAGACATTAATGTACATTTCTTTACATATATAAGTCTGGAAACTTTTTGGAGGTGGAGAACCTGTGTAAATACTATGCTCATATTGCTCACAAAACAGAAGGCAACCATAAATACATTCGCTGTAGCTGATAATATTTGTGTGAATGAGAAGTGACCTTCTTTAGGGTTTACAATTAATTAAAAAAAATATTACAAATATACAAATATAAATATATACAAATCAAGGCTGAAACTGAAATATATCAACATATATATATATATATATATATATATATAATATATATAGATATATCAACATTGATTTCCATGAAGTGAATAAACTTGCACATTGATTGGAATGGGATAGCTCTGGTTTTGCTGTGCCACACGGTTCACATGAATTATTAGTCAGATAACAAACCCAACAGAATGGCTTAGACGTGCATTTCACACATATAACCCACAATAGTGATGACATCCCGAGAGCTCATTAGTTAAAACACAAGCTCTGAATATCACCACGTGACAAATGACTAAAAGTGACAGCAAATATAACAACAGCATAAATAAAAGCAGCAAACTGTGAAACAATAATAGAAACACAGTAATCTGCATAATTTATTCATTCTACACCATGCTCAAAAATGCTCAGTGCTCACATTCAACAGAAATGAAGGACAAAATGGAAACGCTTACTTTGTGGTTATTTTAGGTTTTTTATGCTCTTATTTTAATGGCGCTTTAATGGCACTTTTGAATGGAAGAAACACAGCCTGTCAAAGTTTAAGATTGTTCTCTGGATAATATGGGGGTGGGGGGAGTCAGACACTTCTGACATAGAGGCACTTTGAAACTGCACGAGCAATTGATTTGCCAACTAACCTTTCTACAATGAGCTGCTCTTTAAAAGGTCTTTGTAAATAGTTCATACTCATTTTTTCCTTTTCTATACCTGATTTAATGCATTTACTTGGACAAAATCAGTTTTCATTGTGGACTTTATTCTCTTTTGTACTTATACCTCAATTAATTTTGTTTACATTGAACCTGTTGCACTAAATACACTTCTATACACATGTATACACATTATGGGACCCATGATGAGTGATCTTTGCCAAGGGTCTGACAAACCTTACAAACAGTCCAGCCTAACAATTATAGAAAACATTTGCTTTACCACCAAAAGGGATATTGAACATCTCTAGGCCTGCAGAGGTGCTGATAAAAGTCCAGGCTTGCTGGGTTGTGTGTTTATATGTTTTTAGAGTTTGGCCACAACACATGCGGTGCAGGGAAGTGGTGAGCCATGGGATTCTTATTATGTGTGACTTATTGTTGGCCTCTTTGTCTCAGGTGGTATTCAGTGTTACTATACAACAGCTTCAGGATTGTGTTCCTATAACTGTTTCACAGTGTTGATGCATAACTCTTATTTAATATTATTTAATCAATTTAAAACTATGTAAACAGATACACTCTTGAATCTAGTCTTTAATGGTAAAGTTAATTGCTTGAACAAGCAGTTTGCTATTTCTGCAAAACTTCTAATTTAAAAAAAAAAAAAAAAAAATTATCCAAATTGCCCCCAAGCAGGGACAATTGTATCACAAACACTCTATTCCAGGTTCTTTTGGCTCTGATTGTTGCAGATTGTCTCCTGGCGGGGTTTTCTGTTCCCACTGATATTTCCTTCCATTTGCCCTCATTAAGGTGTCAGCACCCCGAGTCCTTCACCATCTGCTGGAGCTAGACTCAAAGCCCCAAGGTGGATGACAGCCAGTCCCTTCTGAGGTCAGAAAACATCACCTTCTGTTTGGACATGCACACTGACACAGCACTGAAATATGAGCCTTGAGAGAAATTAACATGAGTACAACTTCTTGGTTTTTAACTTCAGTGTGCTTATCCTTTTGTTACAGTACATTCTGATACATTTTGTGCTCTTTAAAGGTAAGGCCTCTTTCATACCCTATGAAAACTTTTGGTACACATATTAACAAGCAGAGCGGTGATGCATAGTGCATGACCTCAGCAGAAGAACTGGTGAAAATGCACTATAAATCTATTTATCAACAACTCTTTTGTAAATTTTAAAATGTTATTATTATTATTATTATTATTATTATCATCATATTTATTTTACTTTCTATCCATGAAAGATTCTGGAAAAAATATCAGAGTTTTCACAAAAAATATTAAGCAACACGTAACTGGATTAAAAAAAAAAAAAAAAAAAAAAAATATATATATATATATATATATATATATATATATATATATATATATATATATATATAATTATTATAATTATTATTATTTTTTTTTTTGGTGTGGCCATTTTTATATGAAATATTCAGTATAGTATGTTGGAAATTGATTTTCTATACAGAGATGTTTGGTTATATGTTATAGTTATGCTGTTGCTTCGATTATAGACTGCTTGGGCATGTGATGTGAAACAAACCTGAAGACTACTTGAGGCATTACTGTTGCTGCTCTAGCTGTATGTGTATGTGTCCACTCCAGTTTTTCTAGCTGAGTACTTGTTAGTGTCAGCACATAGTATGACAGACTAACCATGAAAAATCCCTGTGTCTCATTAATGTTGACTATAAGCTGGATGTTTGTTTGCTGGGCACAGAACAGCATGGCTCCTCAGCCAACTAATGTGCAGTAGTGCTCCACACACAGTGTCCAGAATGGACAGAGAAGCATGTAGGAGTAATGCATGAAGTAATGCATAACATTCAGTTTGCCAGATTTTTCTGAAAGATTGTTATGCACATTCTAAAAGTGTTTTTTAAACTCCCAGGGGTCCATCTAAAATTGCTAGAATAAAAGTAAATTGTGAGTAAATTTCTTACCAAAAACCATGGCTAAATGAGTTTAAGCCCAATCAACAACAACGAAACACATTAAAATGACTGTATATGCATGTCAAGTCTTTTCCAGTTTGATTCTTTTAGTGCTGCTTTGGAGCATGTAAAATGCTATACATTTCTTAACAAATGATATTGATCTTATTGTGAATGATTCATCCATGCGTGCTTATTTTTTCTGACCTTGTGGTGTCTTCTGTCTAGTGATGTACTGCAGACTTCTCCAATTATTTAATCTGCATAAACCCGTCCCTTTCTTACAATCAGCTACAAGCTCACATTTAGATCTGCCCCCATCCAATCAACAACCAATGAATTGAACCAAGCCTCTACCTTACATTTTTGTCTAATAATCTGTTACACTCAGATAAACGTCAGAGAATTACAGATCTATCACTAATTCAATTACTTTGTGACTTTAATTTCTTGCTAATAAAACTGTCATAAAACAGTTTTACTTATGGTCAATAATGCAAAGACCAATGACTGATGACCGTGGCGGGCAATGACGGGGGCAGCCTCTCGATGCTGGATGATCGGGGTGATTGTGTAATTCAAGTAGCAGAAATGGGTCTAGTATGTCATCATGGGCAACCCACCTCATTCCTCTTGGTCGAACCCCTCCTAGTCCATGAGGGACTCTAGGCGACTGCCACGTCATCGGGAGTCCAGGATGGTGTTGACTCTGTAGATGTTCTCCTTCGAAGAGTCCACTGATTTAATTCAATTCAATTCAAGTTGCAAATAGTTGCAAATCCGCTTTACAGAAAATTAAAATTTCTACATATATTTAGTAATTGCTTATCAGTGGTGACTATCTCAAGCTGATGTCCATATGGCAGAAATGTATGGTAAAAATCTAGCAGTTTCAGTCATGTAATCAAACAAACGCTGAACACTATTAAAAGCAATGATTATATGTTGCAATCAAACTTATAGCAAAAGTTGGTAGTTTTGTATGTTGTCTGAGAGTTGGCATCATCTGAGGTCTTCTGGGGGTTGGCATAATCTCTTCTCAGGTGTTCAGTCATCTCAGGTCTTTGTAAGGGCTGGATCCAGACTGAAGCTTGTGTAATTCCTAGTTGCCACGGGCAACAGAAACAGATAAGGTAATAGAGAGAAATTAGTGTAGCTGCTGTTCCAACTAAGCAAAAATGATGTTCAACCCACGCAAAAGAATGAAAATGAGCAATTGATAAGATGTAACTGAAGTACAAGGTTATGAGATACATGATGTGAATGCTTGGCTAAAGCGATGTCTCTTTAATCTAGATTTAAACAGAGAGTGTGTCTGAACATCCAGTCTTCTACATTTTTAATACACGCTGTTAGCTTATATAATTTAGAAGTTTCATCTGGTCTTGTTGAAATATATAGTTGAGTATCATCAGCATAACAGTGGAAACTAATCCCGTATTTTCTAATAATATTACCAAGGGCAACATGTATATTGAAAATATCAGAGGGCCTAGGACAGATCCTTGTGGCATGCCATACTTTACTGGATTTAATTGAGATGATTCCCCGTTTAAATAGACAAAGTGATAGCGATCGGAAAGGTAGTATCTAAACCATCTTAAAGCCTGCCCTTGAATATCTGTATAGTTTTGTAATCAATCTATGAGTATGTCATGATCTATAGTGTCGAACGCAGCACTAAGGTCAAGTAAAACTAGCAAAGAGATGCAGCTTTGGCTTGACGCAAGAAGCAAGTCATTTGTAATTTTAACAAGTGCAGTTTCTGTGCTATGATGGGGCCTGAAACCCGACTGAAATTCTTCATAGATATCTTTTTTTTTTTGCAGAAAGGAGCACAATTGAGCAGACAACTTTTTCTAAAATTTTTAAACATAAATGGAAGATTTGAAATGGGTCTGTAATTTGCCAGTTCACTAGGATCTAGTTGTGGTTCCTTAAGAGGCTTAATAACCGCTAGCTTGAATGGTTTTGGGACGTGACCTAGAGATAGCGACGAGTTAATAATATTGAGAAGCGGTTCTTCTGTTACAGGTAACAACTCTTTCAGTAATTTAGTGGGTACAGGATCTAATAAACATGTTGTTGGTTTAGATGGAGTGATAAATTTATTTAGATCTTCCTGTCCTATAGTTGTAAAGCACTGCAGTTTTTCTTTGGGCGCAGTGAATGAAGCTGAATTACAAGACGCTGTCGATTCTACATTTGTTATTGTATTTCTGATGCTATCTATTTTATCAGTGAAGAAATTCATAAAGTCATCACTACTAAACTGTGAGGGAATATTTAGTTTGGGTGATGTCTGATTATTTGTTAATCTAGCTACTGTGCTAAATAAAAACCTTGGATTGTTTTGGTTATTTTCTTTGAGTTTGCGGATATGCTCAGCCTTGCCAGCTTTTAAAGCCTGTCTATAGCTGTACATACTGTTTTTCCATGCAATTCTAAAAACTTCTAAATTAGTTTTTCTCCATTTGCGTTCAAGATCACGAGTTTCTTTCTTGAGAGAATGGGTATTGCTGTTGTACCATGGTGCAGTACGTTTATATCGCTAACCTTTTTTTTAATTTCATGGGGCAACAGCTTCTAATGTATTAGAGAATACAGTGCCCATATTGCTAGTCATTTCTTCTAGTTCGTGTGTATTTATGGGTACAGAGAGCAGTTGAGATAAATCAGGCAGTCTATTTGTGAATCTCTCTTTGGAGTTTGGAACAATAGTTCTACCCGGACGATAATGTGGAGCCATATAGTTAATATCAGTAATAGGCAGCATGAACGATACAAGGTAGTGGTCAGTAACATCGTCACTTTGAGGTACTATATCTATATCATTAAGATCAATTCCATGCGATATAATTAAATCTAGTTTATGATTAAAATGATGAGTGGGTCTGGTTATGTTTTGCTTGACTCCAAAAGAGTTCATTAAGTCTGTAAACGCATCATTTGTATTATCGACTTGAATGTTAAAGTCTCTGACAGTTAGCACTTTATCAACATTACCCTGCAAGCAAGCCTGCACTGGCCCTTTACGGGCCCACTTAGGGCTAGCCTAAGGGCCCCCAGCGGGCTGCCAGCGCAGGGCCCCTGAGAATTTGCTCATTGGCAAAATGTTGGCCCCTTAGCGCTGGCCCTGCACGGGCAGCCTTCACTTACCCCACACTATTAATCTACAACAGGGATGCTCAACCCTGTTCCTGGAGATCTACCTTCCTGCAGAGTTCAGTTCCAACCCTGATTAAACATACCTGTCTGTAATTATCAAGGGCTCCTTCAGATCCTAATTAGTTGGTTCAGGTGTGTTTGATCAGGGTTGGAGCTGAACTCTGAAGGAAGGTAGATCTCCAGGAACAGGGTTGGGCACCCCTGATCTACAACAATAAATCTGTTTCACTTTAAATCAGGGATGTCAAACTCAGTTCCTGGAGGGCCATAGCCCTTCACAGTTTAGATGCAACCCTAATTAAACACACCTGATCCAGCTAATCAAGTCATTAAGGCTTATTTGAAAACTACATGGTATATGAGTTGGAGCAGGGCTGCGGCCCTCTAGGAACTGAGTTTGACACCCCTGCTTTAAATACTTTTCAGCTACTATAACTTATAACTAGTCTTTGAGAAAAACAGTTATACAGTACATCTGAAATGGATGCAGTCACCACACATCTAATGTCTATATTGTCAAAAATGTACAGTAGTCAAAGGAATTTCAAATCAATGGATTTATTTAATACAAAATAGAAAATTCAATTCTGGTTAATACAGCTACATATAGCCAAAAATGTAAATATGCAAAACAAAGCAATGTAAGATTGTAGGATTTCGTCGTGTGAAAGTTGATGTGTGCAAAAGTCTTTATCTGTAGTACATCAATGTCCAAACACTGTCCATAGCTGAAGTTGGCTGATAGCAAATGAATAATCCAACATCTTATGAAAACACGCCACAGCTCTCAAACACCAGACTCTTCCTAACCAGGAAGAGTCAAAAATAGTGCAGACTGTGGTCCCACGTTGAAAAGAACTTTAAATCCATATTCAAACTGGACCATGATGTGGTAACCTCACCAATAAAGAGTCCTTCTAAAATGTATACAAACACAGTGTCTTAAATTCTTAGCATCAATCCAAACATAGGCCATGCATATAACATCAGCAATGTACACTTTTAAATAGAAAAAATAAAAACTCCTTTAGACTGGGCTTGAAATGACACATTTCCCAACCAGAACACAGCACAATGTATTCAGCAGGTGAGCCATGCTGGCTACTGCTGCTTGTTATTGCTAACTCTCTCTACCCACATGGCTTTACTTACATAAAACACCCTAGCACCCCTAGTGGTAAGGAAGGAAACTGCTCACAAAATTCTTATTAACAGGCTCATGTCTGTTACACCTTAAATATGGCTCATGAGATCCACTTTCCTGCAGAGTTCAGCTACAACTTTGATCAAACTCACCCAACTGTGATTTTCTTGATCCTGAAGACACTGATTAGCATGCTCAAATGTGTTTGATTAAGGTTAGAACTAAACTCTGCAGGAAAGTGGATCTCGTGAGCCAGATTTGAGGATCCCTGGCATATATGAAACAGGTTCTGAAAAGGTCTCTTTTGGTTTGAGCCATTCCAGTTCAATTGAGTGGCTAAAGAGTGGCCTGCTCACAGAGAGCCTGTGGTGAGTCCAAAGCTGTGGGCCTCGCCTGGGCAAGCCCGCACTGGGCCTGTTTAGGTTTGGTGTGGGCTGGCCCTAGCCCACTGTGCCCGCAAAAAGCCAGCATGGGCCCTGCAAAGGACATGTTTGCAGGGTAATGCACAGTAGCCACAGTAGCCAGAGCAAGAGATAGGAGAGATTTCTTTTGCATATCGGACAGTGTAACATTAAGTAGAAGTATTTCGAATGAGTTAAACCTGTATCCTGTTTTATCCTGAGTAACATTGAGAATATCAGTATATATTGTTGCAACACCACCGCCACGACTAGTCTGACGGGACTTGTGCTTATAACAGTATCTTGGTGGAGTAGACTCATTTAGACCAATATAGTCATTTGGTTTGACCCAGGTTTCAGTCAAGCAGAGCACATCAAAGCTATTCTTTGATCTCTTCCTGTTCCTGCTTGGAGATCGCTTCCTGTTCCTGCCTGCCATGCTGCTGTTTGTAGCTCCGTGTAGCTTTATCTGAATAAATCTCTGTCTTACTCTATCTGTTGTTTATATCGCTAAAGTATAATTTAATTCTCACCATATTTCTGATTTAAGACTAATTTGACATCATCTGCCTTTAATCACTTAATCTGAACCACGAGCGCCGCACGTAGCAGCGTGTTAGCATTCCGTTAGCCTATTAGCTTGTCAATCGCATCTCCCTTCACGTTTTCTACCATTTCTTCTCTCTTTCTCGCTCTGTTTCTTTTCTCTCTCTTGCTCCTTTTTTTACGAGTCCATCAAACAACTGTGGTGAGTCAGAATTACTCTACAATCACGGTGAGTAATGGCTTCTCCTTGCATCATCACCTGCACCGCTTGCCACATGTACAGTTTATCTGTCTCTGTCAGCAGCGAGGGATTCACATGTGATAAATGCAGGGAAATGGTTAGGCTGACAGAGAAGATTTCAGAATTAGAGACACACATCCAAACTTTAGTTGAGCACAGTAAGAATGTGAGGGCTGTAGATACTGCTTTCGACTAGCTCAGGGACTCCTGTACATTGTTGGGTTCCGATTTCAGCGCCTTTGCAGCAGGGCAACTGGGTGACTGTGAGGTGGCATAGTCAAAACACCGCTCTTCCGTTCCGATCAAAACATCAGACAGGTTCTCCCCACTCAGTGACGCACCCACTGAGAAACCTGATGAAAGTGCTATAGTTATTGGCGATTCTATTGTATGGAACGTGAAAATAGAGACACTAGCCACCATAGTCCAATGTTTACCGGGAGCCAGAGCGCCTGATATCTTGGCAAATTTAAAAGTGCTGGCTAATGCTAGATGTAAATTCAGTAAGATTGTTATCCACGTCAGCGTTAATGATGTTCGACTTTGCCAGTCGGAGATCACTAACAATAATGTTAAAGAGGTGTGTGAACTTGCAAGTACGATGTCAGACACTATAATATGCTCTGGTCCGCTCCCTGCTTACCGGGGTGATGAGATTCATAGCAGACTGTCGTCACTCAATGGCTGGATGTCTAAGTGGTGCCCGCAGAATAACATAGGTTTCATAGACAATTGGAAGAGTTTTTGGGGCAGACCTGACCTGTTGAAAAGAGATGGTCTTCATCCCTCCTGGGGTGGTGCCGCTCTTCTCTCTAGAAATATGGCACATAGTCTTAGAGTTCATACTTGACTAACTGGGGCCCAGGTCAGGAAGCAGACAGACTGGCTAAACCGACCGTCTGCTAGCCGCCTCACGTCACAGAAGTCAGTTAATTCTCAGCACATAGAGACTCTTTCACCTAGATATCACACTATAGAGACTGTGTCTGTTCCCCGAACTAGAAAATACAGAAAACGTCCAAACCAAAGTAAGAGTAACAATTTAATTGATGTTCAAAAAATAAAAACAGATATAATAAAGACAAACAAATGATAAAGCTTGGCTTATTGAATATTAGATCACTTTCTACAAAAGCACTTTTTGTAAATATGATCACTGACCATAAACTAGATGTGCTTTGTTTTACAGAAACCTGGCTAAAACCAGATGATTACATTAAACGAGTCTACCCCCCAAGATTACTGTTACAAACATGAGCTGTGTCCAAAAGGTAAAGGGGGAGGTGTTGCTACAATTTATAGCAATATTTTCAGTATTTCTCAGAGGTCTGGTTTCAAGTATAATTTGTTTGAAGTAATGGTGCTTCATATAACATTATCCAAAGAAACAAGTGTTAATGATAAATTCCCTGTGATGTTTGTACTGGCTACTATATACAAAAAAAAATATATATATGTGATGTATTGTAAAGTATGGTGACCCATACTCAAAATTTGTCCTCTGCATTTAACCCATCCAAGTGCATGCACACAGTAGTGAACATACACCCAGAGCAGTGGTTAGCCATTGTTCCAGCACCCAGGGAGCAATTTGGGGTTCAGTGCCTTGCTCAAGGGCACCTCAGTCATGGTACTGCTGGTGCGGGAATCAAACCAGCGACCTTCTGGTTACAAGCCCGCCTCTCTAACCATTAGGCCACGACTTGCAGACAAAGTCCTAGTTGTTGGTGATTTTAATATCCATGTTTATAATGAAAAAGATTCGTTGGCATCAGCATTTATAGACATTCTAATCTCTATTGGTGTTAAACAACATGTGTCAGGACCTACTCATTGTCAAAATCATACTCTAGATTTAATACTGTCGCATGGAATTGATGTCAGTGGCGTTGAAATTTTGCAGCAGAGCGATGATATCTCAGATCATTATCTAGTTTTGTGTATATTCCATATAGCTAAAGCTGTAAAGCCAACTCCTTGTTACAAATATGGTAGAACCATCACCTCGACCACAAAAGACTGCTTTATAAATAATCTTCCTGACTTATCTCAGTTCCTCAGCATATCCAATAGCTCAGAACAACTTGATGATGTAACAGAAACTATGGACTCTCTCTTTTCTAGCACTTTAGATACGGTTGCTCCTTTACGCTTAAGGAAGATTAAGGAAAAGAGTCCAACACCATGGTATAATGAGCACACTCGGGCCCTAAAGAGAGCAGCCTGGAAAATGGAGCGCAGCTGGAGAAAAACAAAATTAGAGGTATTTCGTATTGCTTGGCGGGAAAATACTCTCTCCTACAGGAAAGCCTTAAAAACTGCTAGATCTGCTTACTTTACGTCTCTTTTAGAAGAAAACAAACACAACCCTAGGTATTTATTCAATACAGTGGCTAAATTAACAAAAAATATAACATCAGCAGGTGCAGACATTACCCAGCAGCACAGTAGTAATGACTTTATGAACT
>JAFVLL020028846.1:0-12921 GCA_021397915.2 Tor tambroides | reverse complement strand
TGCCACCTACTGGTGGTTTTAATTTCACATTTACAGTATTTTTTTTTTTTAATAATTTCAAATATCAGTATTAATTTAATTTAATCTAATTAAAAAAAATAAGTTTGAAAATTCATATATAAAAAAGTAAATATTAGCATTTCATTTTTAAGTTTAAAATAATTGTATTTGTAATTAATACTCCCTTTTTATTTTAAAATATAATAGTATTATCACACTTTTTTCATTATTTAAAAAGAAAAATCTAACTAAATAAACTAAATGTGTTTTGTATAACTACAATAAATAATTGTTTATAACTCCGGGCAAGTAACTTATATACTCGGGCAAGTAAATGACAAATTTACTTGTCCGAAAGACAAGCACATGAGAATACTTAATGTCAAGCCCTGTGTAGGATCTCAAAGAAAAAGAAATTTTCTGTTTGAACCACCTGAGACGATTGCATAATACACACATGCACACAGCAAGACAAATGTCACAGTTTTAGCGATGTCCTCCATGATGACAGCTCACACGAGACCGGTGGAAAAACTTCAGCACACGTGTGTGTAATGTGTTCATGACAGAAACAGATGCACAAAGCAAACCAAGAGTACGGTGTCCGGACAGGAGAGAGGGTAAATGACAACACATGAGTCTCTGTACAGGGATGACGTATATAGAGAATATTAAGCATAAGTATATGTGTGTAGAAGAAAGAGATGACATACATTGCACAGTACCTGTCGTGTAGTCCCATGGACATGGTGTCTCCTCTATGCACAGGGTGGTCCATGCCCAGGCACAAAACCCCAGAACACCTTAAAACATCAGCAGAAAGACAGGAACATCATGTTAAGGAAATAATCAAGATAAGAGCGAAATCTAATTTAACAGACTTAGTTTCTGTGGGTTAACACACTCAAACAGAGCTGTCTTTGACAATGTGTAAACATGTTGAATTAGTCTTGAAATGTCGGAGAAGTGACATACTGTAATCAGGTGACTGTCGCTGTTGGTTGAAGTCTTTTGGTGCAGTGTGAACTAACTTTTATACTCACCAAGATTTTTTGACAACAAAAATAAAATTTCAAAATAACCATTTTCTATCTTATCTTGATATATTTAAAATGTACTTTATTTCTGTGATGGCATTACTCCAGGCTTCAGTGTCACATGATCCTTCAGAAATCATTCTAACATGATGATTTGGTGCTCAAGAAACAATTCTTATTACTGTTAAAAGAAGTTTTTCTTTTTTCAGTATTCTTTGATGAACAGAAAGTTTGAAATAATAAAAATATCTTTACCGTCATTTTTGATCAATTTAATGCAACCTTGCTGAAAGTAATAATTTCCTTCAAAAAGAAAAATATTACTGACCTGAATGTTAGTATACTGCTAACAAATTTCACTTTTAGCTGCTATAAGCATTTAATATTTATAGTTGGAAGAAAAATATTGATGAGTCATCCTTGATAAGATGAGAAATATCCTTTCCCTGCAAACAGCCAGAAAGCAAGCAGCAAGTCGTGTTCATAGCTGTGATGTGATGCCTATTGGGTGCACAATACACCGGCTGATATTAGAGATTTTATGAGTATTTAATTGTTCATGCTCATTTCCTCTCTTTCTACATATAGGTTACTTTTGGCATCTTCTTATGCTCACTTAAAGGGATAGTTCACCCAAAAATAAAAATTCTGTCATTAATTACTCACCCTCATGTTGTTCCAAACCCGTAAGACCTTCGTTCATTTTCAGAACACAAATTAAGATATTTTTGATGAAATCTGAGAGCTTTCTGACCCTGCATAGACAGCAACGCAACTGGCACATTCGAGGCCCAGAATAGTAGACATCGTTAAAATAATCCATGTGACATCAGTGGTTCAACCTTAATTTTATGAAGCTACAAGAATACTTTCTGTGTGCAAAGAAAGAAAAATAACGTCTTTATTCAGCAATTTCTTCTCTTCCGTGTCATGCGCGTGCATTCCTCTCTTTGCAAAATACCTTAATTTGTGTTCCAAAGATGAACAAAGGTCTTACAGGTTTGGAATGACATAACGGTGAGTAATTAATGACAGAATTTTCAATTTTTTGGTAACCCTTTAAAGTAAAACTATAAAATACAAATAATTTAATTAGGGATGCACGATAAATATCGGGCGATATTTAATGCGCATCTTGTCAGTAAAGCCGGTTGTGTAATCAGCGGTAAATGCCATCACGTGTGTGACTACACAGAGCCGTTGTTCACTGACAAGCTGCGCAAAACCATGAACGTGGATTTGCGCAGCTTGTCAGTGAACAACGGCTCTGTGTAGTAAATGCTGCTCAATGTGAAATCACACACGTGATGGCATTTACCGCTGATTACACAACCGGCTTTACTGACAAGATGCGCATTAAATATCGCCCGATATTTATCGTGCATCCCTAAATTTAATAACAGTTAAATGCAATCTTTAGCAAATCTCACAAGTAAAATCTAATTTTTACATTGCAGCCATTCCCATTACTGCTGCTGTCTCTATTTCTATCTAGTATTTGCAACAGTACAGCATATGGAATTTCTATTAATACTTAGCTGCTCATATTTTGGGGCGTTGTCTGCCCCCCACCCCCACCCCCACCCCCACCCCTTCCCCTTCCTCTCTCCCGTCTGATCAGGAGACAGAAAAGAAAATCATCACAGGATATACCTCATCATCAGCCACCATACACAGTTCTCTCTCACAGACGAGGAAACAAAGCTGAGCAGCAGACACGGAATGACACCTCTGTGCAGACACACTCGTGACAGCTGTGACCATCTCAATGACCAGCTGGAGTGTTTAACAGCTTTATTCTACAAGAGGGTGCAGCTCAAAGATCAACAAGCGAACCGCTGTAAAAATAATGTGTGATCAGACTAAAGGCAGCAGAAGAGCATCTTACATGTGCTCATCCTTGCTGTGTTTCTCTATGTCCATCACAGACAATGAGTCGAAAATAATTACATACACTTTCTGAACATGTAACACCTGACACGACGACCTGTAGCCTACCTAGAAAACTAAACAACACAGTCTATACAAACTAGCTCTAGAAAACTCAAGAGTCTGGAGTTTGAAAAAAAGCAGCAAAACCATGTCATCTTTCTTTCGTTGCACTCTGGTAACATTTGTTCAATTCATGTTTTGAGTTCCCGATTCCATGAAGAAGACTCTGTCCAGGCTGTAAGGACGAGCACTTTTGAAAGCATCACACCATGGAAAGAATTTCTGCACTTCAATGGCTTGTACAATTCTTCCTCATTGCCGTGGCAACCACTGTGTCTTAGCAACAGACAGAGGTCAAAGAAGAACAAAGATAAGCTGTGCTAAACAACCCGAACCTATGAGATCTTTGGGTTTAGTACATCTCCTTATAGACTGTTCAAAGAACTAATAGTTTCACTCTGTCTCACACACTTTAATGTGCTTTTAAAACTGTCAGTCGTGCTTTCAGATCTGGACAATTAAGTCCACAGTCACTCTCTGTTGAATTTATTTAATCAACATTTTCTAAAATTTTAAATCTGCAGGTGATCTCTGAAACATTCTGTCTGGTCTGCCAAAATAACTGCCATTATATTATATTGTTATTTTAATGTGTGTTTTCCATTTTAAATTTGGTCAAAGTTTTAGTAATTTTGTTGTGTTTTTTTCCCCCTTTTTTATTAGTTATTAGTTATTTTTAGTTTAGTTATTTAGTACTTAAAGTTAAACTAAAATAAAATGAGAAAAGTTGCCCTGACAAGTAGTGAAAATGAAATTTGTAATAAAGTTTTTTTTAATGTTTCATTTCAGTTAACATTTATTTTATTTTCAGCAACATTTTAATGGTTTTAGCTTTCATTTTAGTTAACTATAACAACCCTGCTGTGCATTTCATTATGGCCACCTAGACCAAATTCTCTTCTCTCTGATTAGAGGCTATTCTTCATCTGTAATGTGATGCTGTGTTGCTCATGCCATAGCTCAGAACTGAATGTGAGGCTGGAAATCAATGCTGTATTAAATACGGCAATGACGGCATCAGACCCCTTATAACCCCTGTCAAATTCAGTATGTAAAATCTATACGAGCACATACCTAGCTGTCATTTTAGCCATTGACAAAGTTTCACGTGACTGAACTCTCTCCATAAATGGAGCATACAACCTTGAATAGGTCACACAACTATTAAAACAGGAGAAAAATGTGTTGAATCATATAAAGAGTGTACGTCAGCAAAATGTGTTTCTGACACATTACTACACTATGCATGCAAAACCACCGCCCACAACCGCATATCAGCCTCATCTTCACAAAGACAAGAAATTTCAGGTTGGACTACACACTTCAAAGAGAATTTTTTCATAATGCTTTCATTTTCAGGATCCCAATAACTTCCTTAAACACATGATGAAGTGTTTGAATATCTAAAGGACAGTTTATAAAAAAGGCTTAACTATAGACATCCAAGTATCAATATTTCAGTAATAGAATGCTGCATGACTCAAAATAAGAGGTTAAATAAATCAAAATATAAATAATAAATAAAAATAGGAATTATTTCAGGGAATTTGTGCTGTAACTAGATCTTAACAACTGTGCCTCTCCCCCCATCAAGCAGAGTGGAACTGTAGTCACAGGACCCATAAATGAGTATTCATAGTTCTGTTACTAGCTATATATCCATGTCTGAGGCAAATATAAACAATATACTCCATTGAATGACTTTAGTTTAAAAAAAAAAAAAAATCATAAGTGCCTTTAGTCATATCAAACCATGTGCTTCCTTAACAAAAAATAAGAGCAACCAATGACACGGCCAGGACAATACACAACACAGGACATACGCTAAATTAAGGTTTTAGCCAGAGGTCCCTAGTAGAAGGGCTTGTTTTTAGCTATTAGTGTTATGTTACTGTTGTCATGGCATATGAGCACATGGTGGCCCTTACAGCCCCCAGCTGCTCTGAATCACGCTCTTAATAATTGAGCTCAACTTTTGTCGCAGTCTGACAGCTGGAGCAAGTGCTCGCTGAGTATCTGGAGCCACGAAAATTAATTTAGAAATCATTCAAAAGCTGTTTGATAACAGGGTCAACAGCTAAGCAAGAGTTCTTTGGTAAGGTTGTCCTTAATTACACAGTTTGGTTGCTATATGGACTTCAATCTGATGCAGACACCAAAAAATATAAAACGGAGTAACTTTTAACATACTGAATTAAAGAGATCATCTTTAGATAAAACATTTCTATTTTACCGAGTTAATTCCTAACGACAGCACAAAGAAAACTGAAATGCGTGTTAGAAAGTGAGTCCAAACACAAACAAAAGGAAAACAACTCTTAGTCACCAGCCGAAACAACTAGTAGATAATCATAGTGGCCCCAAATGAACAGAAACAAGGCATCTATTTGTTATCAGCACTTCGTTTTGTCAGGGCGTTATGTTTGTAGTACTCGTTGTTAGTTCAGACACAGAGTTTGGGGTTGTGGAAGAGACTCTTGGCGACATGTCTGCTCGTGTTTATGTGGGAACTAACACACTAACCACACACAGAACCCGCCTCACGCCCGCGCTGACACCAGTGTAGCGGCAGAACCAGAGCTGTGAATGCAGCCGTGCTTCTGCTTTTGTCCGTTCTTGAAAGCTCAGCTCAGCTCATATGAAGAAAGGACCAAACCTGAAGCATGGCTCCCCATTCGCAGCTCTGCTTCTGCTGCTGCTACATTTAGCTTCAGCTGACAACAAGCTACTTTTCGAATTGAATGGTGTGTATCTTTACGTATATGCCACTCATATGTCAGTTTGCCAAATAGAATACTAAACAAATAAACTTTTAAAAGCCGTTTCGACTTACCACAGCCTCTGGAATTTACCCTTGTTTTCTTCTTAAACCCCCAAATCCACTCTACTCATGGACCTCACAAAGCCCCTCCTCTCTTGTTTTTCATTGGCTGTAGCCTCAAGGGAATACGTGCCGTACGCCTTGCTGATTGGTCTACGTTCATGTCAATCAGTGCTTGACACTAAAAACTTCCGTTACCAAAAGAAGTTCATGGCGCAGGAATACGCGCAGTGATTGGTTGATTCCTCCACAGTCGGGATGTAATTGGACGGTACTGTGTAAATATCAATGTATGTGAGGCACTGTTAGGCATGACATCACTGTATTGTTTACTAATATACTTTGATTAGTAGATTGCACTACAGCTGAACTGTGCGATCTATAAAAGCATCATCATACACCTGGTATTAGCAATTCAAGATGAGATAATGTCACAAATTACGGCAACTTTATAGCAAATTCATCAGCTGTAGACTGTAGTTAAGTGTGATTTGTCCAAATTTTGATAATTTTAAAGAACTGTGCAATGGAAATGGAATTAATACAGTATATTATAAAGGGTTACAAAGCTATCAAGTAATTCTCACTGCTTGAATATACTTTACTGATCGTTTTACATGTTTAACAACTAACACTGATCTATAATCTCTAAGTTTGCTGTGATACAGAACTATACTGACCCAAGCCTACTGCACTCTCCAGTGGATGAAAACAGGAATCACAAAAGATCTGTCTGTCTGTCTGTCTGTCTATCTATCTATCTATCTATCTATCTATCTATCATCTACATTACATTACATTTACATTTAGTCACTTAGCCATTTAGCAGAAGCTTTTATCCAAAGCGACTTACAATGAGGACAATGGAAGCAATCAAAATCAACAAAAGGCAATGATATGCAAGTGCTATAACAAGTCTCAGCTTTAGTTAGTTTATTTGACCCTCTAGAGATAGAGGGTCAAATAAATAAATCTATCTATCTATCTATCTATCTATCTATCTATCTATCTATCTATCTATCTATCTATCTATCCCTCCCCTCTTTCACTGATCAAGGATCCATCGGAACAACCTCAGTCCGTGCAGTATGCTTCACAAAAGAGAGTACAGATCAGCTGTCCATGGAACATGCCTCCAAACACCGCGAGATGTTGCGAGACTTCGGTGGACGCGAGAAGACCTGTCGCCGTTTCTCTTCCTCATCTCGGTTTGTTTTCGATCATAAATCCCGGTAGGGGATCTTCCCGATATGCTAGGATCACTGACAGTCCGCATGGAAAGCTTCGGGCGGACCTTCACATTGCACTACCGCCTGATTAGATCGACATAACCGGCAGATTTTGCTTTTTAAAAAAAAAAAAAAAAAAAAGCTCAACCCCGCTGTCTGAGATCTTGTAATCTAGGCCGTGTGTCTGCTTGCGTTATCGTACATTCAGGTGAGCGGAGCGGCCTCTCCCTGCACTCATGCCATAGACGCGCGCCAGGAGCAAATCCAGATACGTGTCAGACGTTTATTTTCTCGTTTTCTGGTTCAAAAGCTCTGGGACTTTTTCCTCGTTTGCTGAAACAGCAACAGTGGCGGCGGCCTCTGTATGTAGCCCGGGCTCAATGGCGTCGGACACCAGCGACACGGAGGAGTTTTACGATGCGGCGGAGGATGTCAACTTCACGCCCTCACCTCATGCGTGAGTCTCATTTTCAATATGACAAAAGACGTATTACTCTTATTGTACCAGTTTGATGTCTGATGTCCGTCATGTGAATGGAGAACGAACCTGCGCCTGTCAAAGCTGTCAACAGTTGCCCCCTTGTTGTTTATAGATTTACTGCTTCTGTACAGTCATATAACGTTTATTATGTAGATACATAAAGGCATATGACTTTTGCACTAGTGAGCTCTCTAGTATTTTTTTTTTGGCGTTCGAGTCAGCGGGGTGGTTTTGAAACAGCCATCTCGCTTTGACACGTAGCGTTCACATGATGTTGCTGTTATGTTGTTTTGGTGTTGTCACTTGGACCAAATGGTTTTAAATGCTTTAAAATCCTAAAAAGAACTTTTTTTGATGTGTTCCTTTGAGAAAGGAAAATCGTTAAGGTTAAGGTTTGGAATAATGTAAGGATATCAGGGCTGGAAATGAGGGGAACGTGGGGGGATGGAGTCCACTTCAACATATAGAGTACTTCTATCTTTCATCCATGAAATAGCCTTCAAACACTATACAAATTTCATACATAAATATAATGGGAGTTTCTGCATCTGTGGTTTAAAGATATGAAATGTCCTCAACTAGAGTCCCCCAAGTGAGTCTCAGCCATTTCCAGGACTATGTACCTGATTTTGGGAGAACTGTCCCTTAAGAAATGTCATACAGTTTGCATTTTCCCACTGTACCCTTCTCTACTAATTTAAACATTTTATGAAATTACTGTCTTACATTTTGTAAATCATGTATTTAGACCGAGACTAGTTTGACAGGCAGTGTTTTAGTCACAAACATGACCACTTATTTTCAGAAAAGTAGCCCGGATGACTCAGAAACCCGGTGACTCAGATTCTCAGTGTGAACAAAGATTTGAAGACTTGAAGGTTCAGAAAAATATTTGCTCTTTTATGAAGAACGAGTCTCCATGTTGTTAAGTATAGAAAAATCCACCCGTTCTTGTTATCAGAGCATGACTGAGGTCAAAGGTGTGTGTGAGAAGAGCTGTGACAGTGTCTGAGGAATGTTATGACAGTGTCATCAGCTTGGTTGCTGGGCTTATGTTTAGAGTTGCTGGTTAAAGGGTGTGTTGTGAATGAGACTGAGGGGCTTGTCTGTTCATGAATGCTGTGTCAGGCGGGCCACACTAGCTAGTTTTAATTAGGCTCAGACCTCTTCATGTAAACTCAGTGCTGGGAGGAGCCCTCACACCCACTGACTGTTTTTGTAAAAACACAACTTTATTGACGTTCACTAATTAGTCTTAATTTGACTTAATATAGTGCTGAAGCACGTTAAGACTCAAAATCCACACGTTTTGAACAAGTATGTGAGCATATGTGCCAAAATGGAGCTGTGTGTGCCCTGGTTACCTGTGTTATTAATTGTTTGTACTTTTACTCCCTATAGGTCACCGGCAAAGTTTGAACTTCCTCAGCCTGGGGTAAGAGTTTCCTGTCATTTACACAAATGTTTCTACCTGTGCAACGTGAAAATGTGATTAAAGAAAATGTAGTGTTAAATGAACATGCAAAGAGACAGGGGGTTCATAGGGTCAGATTCTGAGTTGGCTAGTGTATGGGTTTGTTTGAGTCATAAGTCTTATTTGGTTGATGGTTCTAACCTTTTAGGGAAGTGCTTTAGTCGCATGAGTAGAGGATGAAAAGATGATCAGAGGATGATAGTAGAGTTTGAGGCTTTGCTCTATTTCTGTTTAATCATTAAAAAAAAACAGATCCTGCCAAACAAACCAAGGCTCAACAGCTGCTGAAGTATTTTTAAAGAACTTTTTGAGAATTCTGAAACTCTATTTGACTTTGTAAGGACCTTTGACATTTAACTTGACTTCTTTTTTGTATAAATAACTGACAGGAAGGGTTTGTATTTGAGAATTGGGTGGTTTTTTATCTGTTGCTTTTGATTGCCTGTAGGGTCCTGCAGAGAATGTGGTACAAGAAGTCGCCGCTGGATTGGCTCAGCCTGAATCCCGCCACGATGATTCTCTTCAGGTTTGTCCATGATAAAGCTTTGCAGTTCTTACTTCCCGCTTTTTATTCCTTATATCTAGTGTCTGTCTTTTCATTTTCTCTTCATTTCACTTATTAGTAATTATAACAGAAGCCTGCTATTCTCTCTAGTGTATGTTTGCTATTGGATGTCTGTCCAAAAAGCAGGTCATTTCTCTTAAGTAGTCTGTGTCAATGGGTCAGTTGTAACCTAACAAGAAAAGTGCTTAATGCAAATATTAAATCTCAACTTGCTGTCTACTTCTGCATAGTTAGGGTAGAAAAATAAATAGCTTGTTAAATAATCAACTTTAAAAAGAAAAGTGAAAACCTTGCATCAAAATAGACTCAGTATTTTATGCCAGTAAACAAAAATCAATGCGGGGTATAGGTGTTTGAAACTCTCCTGATAATACTGATCCGCCTGAGTGTGTATTGCAAGTTGGCTGGATGCCAAACTCTTCTTGATCAATAAATGTGGACCCTGAGCCCTCTTTAGACATAAATCAGTATTGATGTTGTAAGGAAATACTATAAGATTAGTTGCCTAGTGTAAACAAAGCTTTTGTTTTGATGAACAATTGCATTCTACGTGAATGCTAAACCACAATTTTCTGACTGTCCCTCTTTCTGATTGTTCTTTCCAGATCATTGACAGTATTATAGAGGAGAGCCAGAAAAGTGGAGTGGAAGATCAGTTGTTGAGAGGAGAGGAGGCCTGTGCAGCCACATCTGAAGGGGAGAAGGCAGGAGCAGAAGGCTGCAGTGTTAAAGAAAACCTGGTTCCTGAGGGCGCCCTGGTGCCTCCAGTGGATCCTGATGTGACATCACGTGAGTCTGGTTGCACTGAGCAGCTGCCCGATGTAAGACCGAAGGAAGTGAGGTCACAGGACATTCAGGACAGAGCACCGGATGTGGCTGGTCCCGCCCAAGCAGGTCAGGGCCAGGCTATGCCACCCCCTCCTGACATTACAAGCGCTTTGGGTCAACCATCGCAACCCGCCTCCCTGCCATGTACAGAAACGGCTGACATTCTAGAGCAAGTCCCTATGAGTGACGCAGATGGTCCTGGCCCTTCCAAACCTCCCAGACAGTTTACAGTGGAGCCAGACATTGTAGCTAGCACCAAGAAGCAACCGCCCTCAAGGCCACCTCTGCCCACCGGGGCTCCTCCTCCAAGACCGCCTCCCCCCTCACGGCCCAGCTTTTCAGCTAAAAAATCCCAAGAAGTGATGCGACCAGCAGGGCTAGAAGGTAAGACTTTAGAGTTTTTGAATATTGTTGGTTTAACAAGTAAAAATGCCACTCTATCTGTGGTGAATAACACTTCTTATTGGTATAAAATGAAATGTGAAATATTAACTAATTAATGGCTAACATTCGCTATGATTGATCAGTCTCTGTAGAGCCAGCGGACGAGGTGTGTGGATTGGTCAGCCCAAACGCCACAGTACGATGTATTGCTAAAGAAGTCCAGCACTCACTGGATCTTGCTAGTGCTACTAGTGGTGATAAAGTGGTCACTGCACAGGTTTGCATTTATTTACAGCCATTTCAAATAATATAAATTTTCAGATTTAACATTGAATATTTGACATCATACATATACATATTTGTACATATTTGACAGTCGTGCTATCTGTTCTTTTGTATAAGCAGGAAAATGATGAGCAAACATCAAGTCCTACTGGAAGCGAGACCGCTGGCCCGCAAAGACCAAGGTCTAACTCAGGAAGAGAGCTTACAGATGAGGTAATGTGTGTGTGCACGCATACTTGCATTCATGTGAACCTATGAATGAGCATAAGAAGAGAGTGCTGCAGGGATGTTGTAGTTTTGTAGGCCAACCTAGAAGTTAGCAGCACACGAATAGGACTTTTCCATTAGCTTTCGGATTATTTTTTGCTGGAAATAAGTTTTGATCATCAAGATAATCTTCACTAATGAACGCAACTTTTATGAATAAAGCCTTAATACATTTGTCTGAAGTAAAACTTTATAAATGAAGTACACCACAGTCAAATGAACAACACCGCCACTAAGCTTCCAACAACTCTTTCAGTCTTTATTAGAAATCTACAAGTTGGACGGTTTGATTTATGATAGTTTGCAACAGCGTTGGTATAAATACAACAAGGCTGTAAAAGTGGATTGTTGAGTAGATTACAATTGGACTATTGAGTAGAGTTTACCTGTTTGGGTTAATAACATTTAACATCACAGAGAATCTGTGTAATTCCATTTAGCTACTTGTTAGTAACCAGTAAGGTGCACAAGTTGAAAGAAAATCACAAATGGGATTGTTACTGATATATTTTATGTTGTAGAATAAAACTTGGCGTTTCACCAAAAAAACCATAGTCTTCGGGATGATTGAACCGGTACTTGCTTCTGGGTTTTAGGACACATTTGTGCAACACTCTATGAACTAAAAAGTGGGATGGACACATTCTAAACTTTATTTTAGTGTGACTATATTGATATGGTTTGGTCACCCAGTAGTTGATTTGCTGAAAATCAGGTATGTAGGTGATAACCACATTAGGAGGGCGACTGTGCCTTCATTCATTAATTTGGGAGAGGCTTTTGCTTGGTTGCATTTTACACGGCCAGCTGCAGTTTTTTTTGTCTTTTTTGTCAGTTTTTCTCTTATAATGATTGTTACTCAAGGCAGTAATTTGTGTGTTTTTGTTATGTAGGAGATTCTTGCAAGTGTGATGATCAAGAATCTGGACACTGGTGAGGAGATCCCTTTGATCCAGGCAGAGGAGAAACTACCAACTGGAATCAACCCGCTCACACTGCACATCATGAGGAGAACCAAGGAGTATATCTCGTAAGAACCACCAACTGTTTACTTGAATCTAAGACATAGGTACACAAGTTCTCTGATTGGGCTCCATGAAACCATTTTAAATTTTCAAGATGTTATGACGCCTAAGATGTCCTACTGTATCCTATAATCCACAATCCTTCACAGAGTTTTGGAACTCTTCTGAGCTGATTTTACATTTCATGTGTAATATCAAGGATCATTTTCCTTATATGACACTCTGCTTGTGCTGATACGGTGGGGCCCTCAGGCAGTTGCAGCAGAATCGAATCCTATCAGTAATCCGATTCGCTACACTCTCATCTGCCCTCATTTTATCAGCCAGAATGAAACCTACAGACTGTTTTTCTCTTTGAAGGGAGAAGGCATGTAATCCCTTCTTCTTTTCCGCTCTCTTCTGATCTGAAACCACTTGAACACAAGTGGAACATTTTGGCAAGAAGTGCTTTATAATGCTGAGCTGATAACAGTTTTGTAGTTTCTGTTAGTGTGGTTAATCTGAAACAGTTGGGTAGCTGGATCTGGTCCTGG
>JAFVLL020028845.1:0-27239 GCA_021397915.2 Tor tambroides | reverse complement strand
CTTGGATCCACTCGAAATAATTCAAAATAAAGACTGAAGATTTTGATAATGGTGACCCATCCTCTACACAACGGTATTGTTTATTAAATGTCATGATTATATATTTGCAGTTGAATGCCATATTTTGCCTTGGTGGTATCGCAGCAAGTGTCTTCTGTACATAATATTCTGCCTGTGGATATAACTGTATAGTCCAAACGTGTGTAAATCAGATATGGTTAAAAAAAAAAAAAAAAAAAAAGGAAATGGAGAAAAAAATATTACCATTTGTTTTAGATGAGGGGTGATTATTTTTTATATATAGTGATGTTATTAAAAAAAAAAAAAATCCTTGAGCAAGACCTGGAAAAGAAGGAGTGAAAAGAACTGGTTTCATTTACAGAATCATCAGAAAACTAGAAAAAAAGAAAGAGAAAAGATTGATAAAATCACAATCTAATTTTTTACAAAATTTTTGATACAGCCTCAAATTGTTTATTAAGAACAATAAATATATAGTGTATTGCGATTTGTAAAACTTTAGTCTTGGTAATTGATTCATTAGCTTTTCCTCATGGGTCTTTTTCTTAGGTGGTTTTCTTTAAGTTTGCTTTAAGCTTACAAAATAGAAATGGTGGACAGTGTTGTCGGGGAAAATGTCCTATGTAATAGTATTTTTTTTTTTTTTTTTTTTTTTTTTTTTCTGATTTGTTTTACGCTCATTTGTTTGAGGTTTGAATTCAAAAGTGACATTTGCAATAATAAAGGTGTGGCGTAGTCATGGCTGGTCAGTATGAGTAGTGTGCAAGATCTGTGTGACGCAGTACCTCCTCAAGTCTCACAACCCCAGAATTGTTTTGCCACGTAGGAGGTTATGTATGGATGTATTTTTGGGTGCGATCGTAACTTGTTTTTTAATGCTTCCATTTAGCCTTTATAGATTTATCAGTAAACCAAAATCCATGGAGGTTTGATTTGATGTTTCATTTGTACGCACCAGCAGGTTGAAGATGGAAATGATGCAGGAAAAGGTGCGGTAGGATTGAGGTACAAAATCATTGCTAATGCACTTCATCACGGTACGGCATTGACAAAGTGCAAAATAATTTTCAGTATTTTTTCAAAGAAGCAAAGTTGTGCATTTGTTTTAACCCTGAATCTGACTAAATCTGGTAGATTTATAGTAGAAACTAAAGCAAAAACAATCACAGTTTGCCAATGGGATAAGAAATATGGCTATTTATTATCATACACAATTTTGCTTCAAGTAAATTTTTATTTTTTTTGCAGTGTACAGCAAAATCAGCAAGGAAATGCTTATTGTCTCTTTTGTGGCCTTTTCTAATGGATTCTTTTGTTTCGGTGTTATAATACGTTATTTATACATTTATGTAGCAATGAATCTGTCGCAGTAAAGTTACTGCTTTCTCATTAGCACAAGTCTGAATAAATATTTTAGGTGGAAAAACCAAAGATGCAGATTACAAAATGGCTGTCGTTTGCTACCGTTAAGTTTGCTGCTTAAGTTCGTGTCTTTTTTTCATTTTTTTTCTTACAGATTTGAATAAAAACAATGATTAAGTAAAAATATGATAGTTTCCCCTCCGTCCCTTTTATTTTATTTGATCTTTATTTCTATAAGAAAAAAATAAGTGTGTAAGTCTGTGTATTCAATCTATATGGTTAATTTCACAAACCCTGAGCTAATTATGAGTTTCATCTATCTTACAATATTATTTTGCACAGCTATTATGTTTTTATTTGTCAAATCAGTCAGCCTTACGTATATTTTCAGCCTTCAAAAAACAATTTGATTATACTTACTGTATGAATAACTAATCCTTAAAACCGGAAATGGTACAAGTGGGGGAAACGGTCAGTATGTTTTCTCTTTGTGTATATGAGTTTCTTTCTTTTCATTTTTTATGTTTGTTTTTAACATTTTGTCTGAGTTTTAACAATGTTACAAAGTGTGCAACCTGTATTGCAAAGACAAGCCGAATTGACAAACGATTGAACATTTAAGCAATGCGTTTATAAAGGTGCTGAGGTTGACCTTGGGTCCAGGTGTTAGAAATGACAGTGATGTGTTGAGCGAGACACCTTTGAGGTCAGATGCTGCGAAGAAGTGCAACCTAGTAAAGAATACAACGCCAACGTAATGACGAAAAACACTATTCATTCTCTTTCATGTTAAACAGCGTTGGTTAATTTATGCCACCAAACACTGTATGTTTGAATCTTGTATTAAAAAGTGTTCTCACCGGGAATGTGTGTGGGTTCTTTGATAATTCATGATTGAGTGTTTTGCGCAAACTGACTGCGATCTGACCAGCAAGGTGCATTAGGTGTTGATGCATATTATACTGCATGTAAAAGTCTAGTAATGGTAATATTCATTATTAGGGAGTTAAAGAATGTTCCTGGTTCAACTGTTGATTAACACTGAAAATAATTTCACTTATTAAGTTTAAAACTAAAAAAATGTATAGTACTTACAGGGGTAGTCTGTTGCGAAACTTTCCAAATGAGTTTGAAAGCATAAATGTGCAGTGGTTTATTTTTGTTTTGCTGGAAATTGTGGGGCTAGCACCTTTTCAGTTGTCCTTTTACGAGTGAATCCTTTTCTATGCACATGCTGCTTTTTTCAAAGCAGCAAAGTTCTTTATTATTATTATTATTGCATTTGTTTCATCTCACTGCATTTTGTTAGATTTATATTTGATTAAAAACAGCTGTTTGTTATTATTATAAACAAGTTTGCTTAAGCAAATTGATCTTCTATACAGGATTGTTTATATTATTAGTAGAAGTAGTAGTAGAATACAAAAAAAAAAAGTTCTTATGAACAAATCATGATTCGTCCACTTTCGTACTAAAATTATGCATTCATAAAATGTAAAACCTATATCTACGGTAAAAGAGTAAAAGAAAATATAAAGCGTTACCGCTTGAGTTGTGAGGTTCCTTTGCGCATATATATATATATTTACAGCATTTGTCAAAGGACCTCAGACCTCAGTAAGACCCCTCATTACCATCAAAGAATGTGAACCCTCCAGCAAGTGACCTTTCGTGTAGAGCACCCTTCATAAAACCCTTTCGCTTTTGAGGATCTGAAGCGCCCTCGATGGCATTGCGGCCTTTAAAACCCCCTGACAGCTGGAGATCAAGAAGAGAGGCCATGTTTTTCTTTTAATTTACTGCTCGTCTATCACAAACAAGATTCATCTGTTGTTCGAGATGAATTATACACGCCATACCTGTTACGTTCTCTTTGTCTTAATTTAGAATAAGGAACAAAGTAGACAGGGTGTCTCTCTTGTCAGACAAATTGAGAAGGCAAAGATGAAAGACGGTAGATCTGTTTCCATCGCGAGTCTATCGCTTGATGAATGTTTTTATTTAGCTGTTTTCCCTCGCAACCTTATAGGAGAAACTTTACAGATCCCGGACGAGCCCCCGTTTCAAATACTTAGACATTATTGTCACGATAAACAGGATTCATCATCGGATTCAGGATCCAGGATACATCAATACCACTGTTGAAGTTTTTAGAAATTTGTGTCCTTCACCATTTATGGCTTTTAAAAACATAAACTAGCGCTTCTAGTCATTGATTTTCTCAATGAGATTAATCTCAGAAATTAAAAATATCCAGTTTCAGTAACTGTGAGCATTCAGTGTTCTCTCAATTCTCCAAACTGTTCAGATCACCTTAAGTACAATGGTTTTTCATCTTCCCGTGAAATGCGACGCCAAGTCCTTGAAGTTTCTAATAGGATGCAATGTTGCAGTTTACAGATTGTAGTTTTAGTGCAGGCTACATATGAAGATTAAAGAAGATTCGCCTCTGAGGACGCCTCTTGTTAAAATGTACAGATGGTTGTGTCTCCAAACTCTTGTGTTTACTTAACCATGGGCATTAGGATGGATGAGCCTCTTACTCTCTCCAGATACTGCAATGATACCCTACAAAACACAAACTGGAGATAGTTGGGTTTTGTTTCACAGCAGTGTTTAAGTTCTTTCTTTGTGCTATTGAGTTTAAAATGAACATACATCAAGCTTGCTATAACCGGGGGCTTTACGTTATTTTAGTATTGAGGATTATAAAAAATGTTTGGTTTTTTTGTTCGTTTGTTGTGGTTTGGTTACGCCTCCTCAGATCTCTTAAAATGTATCAAGAATAAGGCTGGGTTATATTTCACTCCAAAATCTGAAGAAATAAATCAAATATATTGCGTTTAATGAAAATGAAGCCTTGATGAGCGTTAAGATTTGCATGACATTTAAGCACTCTTGCCCCCAATTCTCATTACCGTAATGAAGAAAAACATAATTATTTAAACATCATGACAGTAGTTGCACTGATGCTTTATGCAGATTTATGCATAAAAACAAAGGTTTGTACAAAAATTACTCACATTAAAAAGAATAATTGGAGGGAAAATGTCTGGACACAGTAAGGTAATTACAATTTTGTGGAAAAAGGTGCTTAATTGCCATGAAAATAATGGTCCTGAAAGAGACTTTCTTTTTTATGAAGAATATAGTTAATTTACTTCTCATTATTCATTTTATAAATTGTATTTTGGGGTGAAAATAGCCTGTGAGATTCACCAATTACCAAAATATAATACCAGAATTACTCCAGTTTTTGTTTTTGTAGTGTGGTATTGGCATCTATGAGTACCCTTTGCATCGATCATTGGTAAACAAATAAGAAAATGTTTTTAGCTCAAGAAATCCATGATTGTTTTCTGAAGTGAGACTATTCCCATTTTAAAACCACACAAAAAATGTAGAACATAGTAACAAATGCAGAAACAGTGTTTGTTTTCCTCCCATTGTTCTGTCTTCTTCATTTGAGAATATTCAGGCGATACACGGTAGACAGTGGCAATTCATCATTTCATATGCGTTTGATGCAGCATCGAAAAGCGTGTGGCTGCGAACATCAAGCGCAGCATCTAGGACTCCACGTGGCAATGCAGCCAGGATTTATTCCCAAGATCTGCACACAACATGCTGAAAATCTGGACTGGAGTTCCGTTGGGTCTAAGTTCGACATCTGCACTGAGTGCATTAGCAGTACTGTATATATAATGCAGGAGAAGAGGAAGAGTTTTGACTTTACTGCGGAAAAATGTGATGGGTACAGCTGAATAAAATTTATTCCAATGGATTTGATTGTCGAAATGTTGGATGTGCAAGCCTTTACTAATAAATTACTGACGTAGAATACTATTCACCACCTGTGCTTTTAAAGTCCTATGATAATACCAGGGTATTTTTTACTGAATTATAGAATTTTGTAGATGTATCACTGTATATGAATATGTACCCCCATGATTTTTTACATTACCATGTTTTATTTTATTTATTTTATTGTATTATACATGGTGTTATAATTCTTAGAAGTACCTTGTAAAAACTTTAGTATCATTTAGTACCTTGGTATTATCATGCTTTTGGATTAACTGTAACATTACCATGATTTTTGTCCAAGTACCATGGCAATACCATGGTATTCATCGATGTGCTATGTAAAATCATCAATTGCATATATATATATATATATATATATATATATATATATATATATACAGTGCCCTCCAAAAGTATTGGAACAGTAAAGACAAAATTGCTCTGTTGGCTGTGGAGTCAAGACATTTACAAATATGATTAAAAGATGAATATGAGACAAAACTACAGAATGTCACATTTTATTATTGGGTGATTCAACTCATAGATGTTTTACCAGCTAAGAAGTTCAGCACTTTTAGAGTTTCATCTCCCTATCTGATGTGAGCATAAGTATTGGAACAGTTGCCTCACAGGTATTTCTGAGTGATCAGCTATGTCCTGTTGCATTAATTCTTCAGATATTAAAAGCAGGGAATGTGTCGTATCAGTTATAGCCATTACTTCTGCATTCTGAATCTTGCATTCGATGATGACACACACAAACCAGGATGAAGATGAGGGAGCTGACTTTGAGAGAAGAGCAAGCAATTTGGATGCTAAAGAAGAGAGGAAGTCAATTAGAGCTATAGCAAAAACAAAGGGCATGGAGAAATCAAGAGTTTGGAAACCACCAGCGACACCATCAACCAACAATGACCTGATCGGCTGAGAAAACAACAGTAGTTGATGACAGACAAATCAAAAAAGCTGTGAAAATGAATCCTAAAAGACATGTCTGTAAAATCACCAACAACTTCCAGAAAGCTGGGGTGATGCTCTGACAATCTACTGTCCTCAGGAGACTTTGACACAGAATTACAGATGCACCACACAGCAAGATGCAAACCTCTGACCAGCACCAAAAATAGAAAGGCAAGATTAGAGTTTGCAAAAAAGCACAAAGGTGAGCCAGAAGAGTTTTGGAACTGTGTTTATGGACCGATGAGACAAAGATCAACCTTTATCTAAGTGATGGGAAAGCAAAAATGTGGAGAAAAAAAGAGAACTGCAAATGATCCCAAGCATACAGCCTCATCTGTAAAGCATGGTGGAGGTGTTGTCATGGCATGGGCATGCATGGCTGTCTCTGGAACAGGCCCTCTCAACTTTACTGATGACTTAATGTATGATGACAGTAGCAGAATGAATTTGGAAGGGTACAAAACCATCTTGCCTACCAATATTCAAGAAAATGCCACCAGATTCATTGGGAAGTGCATGCATCAGGACAATGACCCAAAACACCCTGCCAGTTCAGTCAAGGAATTTATAAGGGCAAAGAAATGGAAAGTCTTAGATTGCGAAGCGGGTGTAGATTGCCCAAGTCAATCTCCAGATTTAAATCCGACTGAACATGAATTTCACCAGCTGAAGAGGAGAGTAAAGGCAGAAACTCCCCAAAACAAGCAACAATTGGAATTGGCTGCATTAAAGGCTGGGAAAAGTATTTCAAAGGATGAGACCAAGAGTCTGGTGATGTCTATGGGTCACAGACTCACTGCTGTGATTGTGTGCAAGGGATCTGCAACTAAATAATAGCTTTTAATCTTTTATATCTGCCTTATGTTCAACTGTCCCAATACTTATGCTCACATCAATGAGTGGGATGAACTCTAAAAGTGCTGTTCTTTTTATTTGGTAAAACATGTATGTGTTGAAACGGCTAATAATAAAATGTGACATTCTGTAGTTTTGTCTCATATTCATCTTTTAATCATATTTGCAAATGTCTTGACTCCACAGCCAACAGAGCAATTTTGTCTTTACTGTTCCAATACTTATGGAGGGCACTGTATAAAAGTACATGGTATCACCGTGTCTTTTGGAGTACCATAATGAACTTCTCGTGAAGTGTGAAGTCTCATTGAACTCCTATGATATCGTCATGTTTTTGAACAAACTGTAATATTACACTGTTTTTGTACAAGTATCATGGTAATACCATGATATTCTGTGAACTACCTTAAAATTGTCATGTAAATACCATAGATAATGAATATTCTGAATATGAAATTATCATGATATTACCATTACTGTATACCACGGTATTGTCATTAGTTGTCGAAGTGCATAAATGCAACTTTGCATTTTTTGCCTGTTTAATTTTTTAGATTCACTGCTAAAAAACAGGATTGCTAGACCTAAAGGGATAAATCATTATGAGTTAGAAATATTCATGAAGTAAATCTATGCAAATTCTAATCAGACTTGCACTGTGATGGAGAGCTTATCTCAAGGACCACGTAGACAGAAATTACCCAAGTCTGTTGTCAATTTAGAGCAGACGTGTGATTTAAACCCACATACTCCGATACAAGTTAAGGCTGTTTGCTTGCTGAACACATTCTCTGTTCGGGACTTCACCATATGAGCTGGAAACGTCAATGGTACTGGAGTTAACAGGTTCAGAGTAATATTAATATTCCATTTATCCCTTTGATATGTGAATTCTGAAAGACGACTGCCTTGTTTAATCAGTGGGAAATGCTTTAAACTTTCCTTTCCCACTGTTACTTAAGGGTTTTTTTTCCCAGAGAATTAAGAATGACAAGCAATTTCTCAGCATCTGAGGAGAAACCTCCATTGACGTCATCTCTCAGATTACAAATCCTAAAACGACAGGTTTATGAGGCTGGAGGACACCTGACATTTTTTTATGAGGCCATGTATTCTGTGGAGGGACTCATTAAAGAATGTCTGAAATTATGATTTCTTACAACGAAAATGCTGCCAAGCTCCAAAAACCACCATAAAAGTAGCTCTCCTCATTTGGCAACCATATTCCAAAGCCATAATGTAGCTTTGTGTGAGGAGAAGAACAAAATTTATATACGTATTCTCTAATAAGCATGCCAAAGGTTTTAAATTTTATGCACATTTATTCACTTTTGGACGCATTTAACTTACAGTACTCTCGTGGCAATTTGGCAGAAGTATTTTACGCTTTGGCAAATTGTTCACAATCTCATTTATACATTTTTGTACAATCTTTTTACAGTCCACTGAGGGCGAGGTTTTTGGATAAGTTTTTTTTTTTAAATTGTACATTTTTGTACAAATCAAATCATACAAATTCATACAAAGTCACTAATTCATAAAATACTATGGCGATGCAGCCAAGATTTTTTCCCAAGATCTGTTTACAATGTGCTGAAAAGCTATATAGCATAGGAAAGTAGAAAAGATTAACTTTATGTTTTGACAGATTGGAGGCAAAGTCATACAAAGTAGCCAATTCATAAAATACTTAATTATAAAAATAAAATAAAATACTCGGTTTATTCCCGAGATCTGTTTACAACATGCTTAAAATGCTGTTGATGTTGGAAAAAGAGTAGAATTTTATTTTACATTTTGACAAATTGGTAGTGAATATGAGTTTGTTCAATTTTATTCATACAGTACATGTTCATACAATCTGCTTACGCCCCACTGAGAACAAGTATGCTTCGGTTTTGTATGTGTACGCTAGCAGTTAGCAACGCTAGTTAAAACAAAGCATACCGGTTAGAAATTTTGTTTGCAAACACTACAGGATGTAAGTGTCTGACTTCAAATCTCTATTTTCCAGCCAAAGCTGAAGACACCTATTTGATTGTTGCATGTTAAAAACTCACCCACAAATGAGGTTTGTGAGGAACAGAACTTTTTTAGATCATGCATTTCATGCAACTTGACCCCCTGACCTAATGGATTGTTCACATATGGTGCTGTATGGAAAACAGAAGCTTTGATATTCTACTATCTCCTTTTGTGTTTCACAAAGGAAAGAAGTTGAGTAAGGAGAGTAAACCTTGTTTTGCAGTGAACTATCCCTTTAAGAACACTATTTTTAAGGCAGATCAGATGTTGTCGTTATACCAGAGCAAAAAAAAAGGTCAGCTTGGATGGACTTGAAGATAAAAGAGCAGAGGACATCAGATGAGTATGTTCCTCTCCGCTCTCGCTCTCGCGAGCTCATTCAGATTCGTCCTCAGTAACCCAGGTGTCCCCTCTCGTTGTGCCGTTCCAGGAATGATGAAGCACTGGGCCTCAAGAGCTCCACGCAGGCTGTTGGCACAATCTATTATGCATGATGAGATTTGGCCTCTCTCGATCTCCCTCCCTCCCTTCCTCTCTTGTTGGCCAGCTAGCTAGAACTCATTACTTTGTACTTGTTGAGTGGAAGCCGTTATTTCAGGCCCATTAGTTAGCCATAAGGGATTGTTATGTGACCACAGATGCACATTTGCTACATGCTAGCATGGAATCATTTTTTAATCTTCAGAAGCAAATGGAGGTTTGGGGCAAAGTGCCCCGTTTTGTTACTAGCGTGTGCACGGCGAGTGATTGAAATCTGCTTGTATCCAAGAATTTTAATGCAGATACTGAAATGGCAAAATGAAAACTTTAAAGTGATAGTTCACCCTTCATTATAAAGTCATTATTCACCACTTGACCCTCATGTCACTCCAAACCTATTTGTGACCCTGGACCACAAAACCAGTCATAAGTGTCAATTTTTCAAAATTGTGATTTATACATCATCTGGAAGCTGAATAAATAAGTTTTCCATTGGTGTATGGTTTGTTAGGATCAGACAATATTTGGCCGAGATACAACTATTTGAAAATCTGGAATCTGATTGTGCAAAAAAAATAAATATTGAGAAAATCACCTTTAAAGTTGTTCAAATGAAGTTCTTAGCAATGCATATTACTAATCAAAAATGAAGTTTTTATATATTTACGGTAGGAAATGTACAAAATATATTCATGGAACATGATCTTTACTTAATATCCTAATTATTTTTGGCATAAAAGAAAAATTGATAATTTTGACCCACAATGCATTTTTGGCTATTGCTACAAATATACCCCAGCGACTTAAGACTGGTTTTGTGGTCCAGGGTCACATTTGATGTTTTTTTTTTTTTTTTCAATGGAAAACAAAAGTGGAATTTAAGGATCTTCATTTTAAGATTTTTTTTTTAAATTAATTGTGATTTAAAAAGAAAAAAAGAAATATATCTAAATTCATAAATGTGTTTATTTATTAAAGTATACATAAAAATAATTTTCCAGAATTTTCATTTTTTAAGAACTTTTTAAGAATATTTTTCCAAACATTCTAATACTTTTATTTTGAAAATGAATTAATGAATTATAATTTAAAATAAAAAGATCTAAAATGAGAAATAATAATAATAATAATAATAATAATAATAATAATAATAAAGCTAGGTAGAATGACAAATTTGTAAATTTGTCATTCTACCTAGCTTTATTATTATTATTATTATTATTATTATTATTATTACAGAAATAAAATTGTATGAATTTGTCAGCAATTGGACAAATGACCAGAAATATTATTACTTTCTCTTCGGAGATCTGGCTAAATGCAACTGCTTTAAGAAATTACAGAAAAAAAGAAGAAGAGTCAATCCATTTTCTGCCATTGTGCCGCTAATCAAAATAGTCTAGCAAATCCAGCTTCAAATTGGCTTCAGCCTCTATTGTGGATTTTATAGAAAACCTCTCTTGCTGGTTGGAATGGTAACGTAAATCTTGTCAGTGGTGGGGAGAATTAATGCAGGCCTGATAACTGCATGATAGCCCTTCAGTGTGATCATTGCTGTTAATGCCAGCTTTCTTGCTGGGACTGCTTGACGCATATTATTGGATCATTGCAGTAGCGGACTGGATGACACTTCAGCAATCTTTTTCATTACCAGGTCACATAAATCCTTACGTCCTCTTGTCACTCTCTCATAAAGCCCTCTAAATATTATTTCCTCTCTAATTAGCTCTTTAGTGTAAATATAGAGTTTTGGGTGTTTTCGTGTAGTGACGATTGAGACAGAAATTAGCATAAGTGGGATATGAGAAAGTGGAAAGAAAGAAAATGACAGAAATAATCAGCGTAACAGTATATGTTAACTTCTGATGTTGCTCATTATCCACTAAATTTGTGCTGTTTGCAAAATAAACATGCTAAGCATATGATCACACAAAATTGAATTTAAATTGGCAAATCAAGTGGCAAGAAAGCACACACTATAGTAAGCTGGCTGTTGTCCTTATATATATTTGAAGTGATTATCTGAAAGCTAACTCAAAGTTTACCAAAGTCTCACAAAGAAGGCATAAATAGGGTAACAAGCAAAGGTCCTAGTACTGAGCCTTGTGGCACTCCAAACTGAACTTGTGTTTGATATGTGGTTACTAAGAGCAAAAGAGTCTTGTGAAAAAGAGAAGCAAGGTGTCAATATGAATATATTTATATACATACGTACACATCAATTTATTTAATTTTTTTTTTACATTGCAGTACTGAGAATTTTGGGGAGAATGTTCTTTATTTTCTATATGAAAATATAGAAAATTTAATGCTACAAAAGCATAAGTATACTTCCTATTGAATACTTTCTTTTCTCTAATGTGTTTTTATATGTTATAGCATGTTGTTAAGTTAGTGAAAATTTAAACTAGTCAAACTAATGAAATTAACACCATTATTTGCGTCTTCTGTGTGCAGATGTTGTAGATGTTACACGCACACACACACGCACATTGACATCTTGCTTCTATCTTACTAAACACATATCTAACACAAGTTCAGTGTGGAGTGCTGCAAGGTTCAGTACTAGCACCTTTGCTTTTTACCCTATACATACTATATATTAACATTTATATAGATGATATCAGAATGCTCATAATCTTCAAAATGTCCTCATTTACTTATCTGTATATAATTTTTCATTTGAAATTCATTTTATTTTGGAATGAATTTAGGCCTAGATATGTTCTTGACTTATTTCTTGAGATTCACCCAGTTTGTACATTATCATTACATGGATTTGTTCAGCACACAAATGGCTCAATTATTTTATATGGTAACTCCGCATAGAGTCAATTAGCAATTGAACACACTTCGTCTGACTGTCAGAAATGCATTTCTTGAAATGCGTATACTTGAAAACGCTGTACACATCTGCAAGTTGTTTGTAGCTCTACGTATGATTAAATATCTAATTTTCAGCAGTGATGATGTATTGTTTTCTCTCACTCTTGTCGCCATACAAGAATGATCAACTTCCACATCCTCTCTACAGTGCAATAAAAGAAAAACTCTAATTCCACATCATCTTTTATGACTTTATTATCCGAGCTATTGATTCAATTCATGTGAAATGGGGTGCCGAAATCTTACATTTTCACCATATGCTGGTAGCAAGCCTTCTGAACGATACGTGCTTGAATTACGACTGATAATGGATGGCTTGACATTTTGTTTTTCTAATGAAATCCTCCAAGCCTAATTTTGCTCTTTCGCTGATGAAAACATGAGCCATTATAGAGTGATTTGCAGTATAATCATTTGGGAGCTATTTCTGCCATGTTTTTTTTTCCAGGTAAGGCATAATGGGATGTTTGTTTGTCAGTGATCGATGCACGTGTATCTGATTTGCGGTGTGTTGTGGGATGGGCTGCCAGATGGATTGTGGGACTGTAAAATCACAAGTGGTTTCACTATCAAACAAATGCTGATGTAATTGGACACATGGACTGCAGAACACAACAAAATCATTCAGCTGCATACTGCTGCAATCCAATTCTTCTGGGATGTTCCTACGTGCAAGTTTGCAATTACGAAAAGTATATGCGTTCCAGTCATCTTGGTTTGAATGCATTGGGAAACTTTATATTGCTTTCACAATTGCATATTTTTTTTTCTACCTGACAGGTTTTTAGCATGTATTAGGATGTGTAATTAAAATCTTATATATGTATTTTATCAATTTCAAGCTGCCACAGAGAATTGTGGGAAATGTAGTTTTGCCACAAAAGCCCATCACCTAATAAATCTGTTAAATGAGTAACTTTAAAAAAAAACAAAAAAAAACAATTTGACATTGCAAATAAATAAATAAATAAATAAATAAATAATTACCCAGGACAAAATATATCCAAATATCAAATCTTACCCCACTGGCAACTGACTTAAATTCTTCATTAATATCCCAATGTTATTTTAGTTTTTGTTTAGTTTTTGTTGTTTTTTAGTTATTAATGGCTGTTATTCATTTATTTATTAATAGTTTTTTTTTTCTTTCCGTTTTAGTTGCAAAAACCAGCTGTATAATTTTAAATATAATTTTTAAACAATTTGACCAAATTTTTATATATTTTATATATATTTTATATAGTCTGTACACAATATATAAAAATATAAATAAAAAATCAATACATTTTTGTCCTTTTTCCAGGATGAAAAATCTAAACATCCTAAAAACAAAATAAATTTTCTTTATAGATAAATTTATTAATGTCCATTTTAGTGTTTTTACCACAATGACAAGTTGTTGCTTCCTCCTCATAAACCTGGCAAATGCATCGTTTTTATCAAATTTGACCACCATTTTTATTAGCAGTGCAAAAAATATGAATACAAAATGCTTAAACAGTAATAATTTCTTGTCTTTTTGCAAAAAAATAAAACCATCTAAATGTAAAAAAAAAATCACATTAAAATCAAGTCTTGTGTTTGTTTCTGACCACAGTTGCACAGTTTGTTGTTCTTGTTTTAAACATAATTCTCAAAATGCTTTATGAGGCTTATGCTTAAAACAAGACACATATGGAAGGCTGAAAGCTTCATGCATGTTTATGACAGGAAGTTGGCAGATATTGCAGGGTGAAAGAGCCATAAGAGCCTTGACACGTATTCAGTGCTGACAGCCATTGTCATCGCTCTTCCTCTTCTTTCCACACTTTCTCATCCTTTCTCAGTTTCTCGCTCACACATCCTTTTTCTCACACCTATTGGCTCTTTCTCACCCTCACACGTTCCTCTTGAAGTCTCAAAGTCATTACCTCTCTTCAGCCCGTGTGAAGGGCAAGCCGTCACACGACTCATCATCAGTCACTCCTCATTCGCTCGTCCAGCCAGCTAATTTAGAGGGAAGGTTTTTCCGACGGGACCATCCATGCAAGGAAAGGTAGATTTCTCTGTGTGTTTGTGTTTCCCGCAGCTGGTTTGGGAGGATCTGTCTGAGGAGAGCGTGATTGCCGTAGCGGTGGGCATCAGGGAGCTGCCAGTCCTTCTGCTTATTTGACAGACTCTGTTTTTTTGTGTCTTGACATCTGGCGGCAATCGAGCCGCACTTTTTCCTCAACCTCCTTGTTCCACAGGAATAACTTGAGTACAGTGAGGCCTGGGCTGGAGAAAAACTTGACAATGAAGATATATGGTTTCAGAATGGATCATTTTATTTAGTCTTTAACATGGACCAGAGTCAATAAATCCTTAAGTCTAAGTATAAATTATGAGAATTATGTGTGTGTGTAAAAAAAATAAATAAATATATATATATATATAATGTGTGTGTGTGTGTGTGTGTGTGTATATATATATATATATATATATATATATATATATATATATATATATATATATATATATTTATATATCTGTATCTCTCTCTCTCTCTCTCTCTCTCTATATATATATAGATAATATAACATAATAAAAGTTATATTATTAAATGTATTAAAAGTTATATTAATTTCATCTTATAATAAAATAAAAAAAATATTACTGTTCAAAAGTTTGGGGTTTATTTTTATTTATTTATTTATTTTTTATAAATTTATTATGATTATCAAGACTGCATTTGTTTGATCAAAAATACAGGAAAAAGCAGTAATATATTGAAATGTTATTGCAATGTAAAATAACGTTTCTATTTTAATATATTTTAAAATGTAATTTGATCTTGTTATGCAAAGCTGAATTTTGGAGTTACTTTGAATTATGTGGAGTTTTAAGTGGTAAACAACAATCAACCATGAAACATCACAATGTAAACGGTAACATACAAAGCAATATTGCAGTATATACATTTCATAACATTTCTGACATGTTTCAAATTGAAATGTGCAAATTTTCCCTGACCTAACATTTTTATGAAAAATTTGTCATTTAAAATCAGCCTTCATTATACAGTAACTCTTGTTTAAGAAAATTTACAAAAATACTGTAATAATATAATTTTAGTTTGGAAGATACGCAAAACATTATTCTATTTTAAAGGTTTATAAAACTGGAATTTTGACTCAAAACTTGACGGTGGTGACGACTAGCCCCAGTCTCTCCTGTATACACTATATAGACAATTTCTTTATTATCTAAGGCTGTAAGATTAATGGAAAGAACACGGAATGAAATAAAAAAAAGTTTCCCCATGCATTTGCTATGACAGGGTTTAGTGACAATATCTGATTTATGTAACTGGGTCTGTTTAACTGCTATCAGCAAGTCATTTGTGGCGTGAGAGAGCCGGCCGTTACATAATAAGTTGCTGCAACCTCAAAAATTTTGTGGCCCACTGCTTGATGGGTAATAAAGCTTATGTACACACCACAGCGTGTGCACAATTCACTTTTATGTCATCTCTGGCCGAGGGTTGCACAATTATCCATTTGACTTTGTGTATGACGCCCACCTGGGCTTGTAATGAGGGGATGTGGCAAAGAGAAATGCTCTTTAAGTATAACCCACACCAAGATAATTAGTTTAAAGCAGAAACTCTCTCAGTCCAATTGAAGTGTTCATATGTCAGACTGTGTTTGTGCATTAAGTGTAATCAACTTTAATTTGATTTTGATTGTAGGATAATTGTTGCCACACTTTCCTAACACAATCAAAGTACTTGTGCAACAGTAAATCTGACTCGTGGAACAGCTTGACCTCAGGAGCACGTCAGGTCGGGTCACGATACAGGACTAGTTTTATTTACTTTTCTAAGATTTATTACATGAGTATTCATTTATTTTATTTGTATTTTATATTTAAATATATCTATTAAATGTTTGTTACTATATATTTAAATATTCAAATTAAAACAGCAGTGTTTTAAACACTGACAAATAGTTGATTTTTTTTTTCTTTTTTAATTTGAATTATTTTTAACTATTTTAACTTGTATTTAACTACAATTTACATAACTGTATTACATTTTAATGGTAACTATTTTATTTCAAAATATTCTGTAAATGTAAACATGTTGTCCCTCAAAATGTGCTTTTTTTCAAACTGATTCACCACAATATACAATACATTTCTAGACAACTACTGTTAAACTTCAAGCCACTGGTCTAATTATAAAAGGCTTCTTTATTTATTTATTTATTTATTTATTTATAAGCATTTATTTTAATTTTCTTTTAATTCTAATTTATATATTTTATTTGTAATTATTTCATTTGAAAATACTGAAATATTTTCAGCAGTTTTTCTTTTTTAATAGTGCTTTAAAATCATGGTTTCATGGTTTTTATTTATTTATATTTTTATCTTTTAGCAGCAGTTCTTTAAATGTGTTGTGCTTCAAAAATATGTTTTCACCAACAGAAATTCATCACAATAAACAATAGATTTCATAACACACTGTTACATCAGACATCAAACCATGGCTTTAGACCAGTCTAATAATGAAAGACTTCCTTAGTTATTATTCATTATAATTATTAATTATAATGAAAGACTTCCTTAGTTATTATTCATTATAATTATTAATTATTATATTCAAAACTATTTTTATTTTAATCATTTATATAAATTTTCATTTAATTCTAATTTCTATATTTTATTCTTTTTTATTTTTTAATTATTTCATTTCACAAAATCGAAACATTTTTAGCAGTAGCAGTAGTTTTTTAGCAACAGGAGTTTTGTAAATGTGTTGTGCTTCAAAAATATGCTTTTTAAAACAAATTCACCACATTACATTTCAAGACCAGTACTGTCTCTAGACCAGTCTAATAATGAAAGACTTCCTTAGTTTTTTTTTTTTTTTTTTTTTTTGTATTTTAATATTAAATACTATATTCAAAAATATTTGTAACATTTTATTTTACTCTTTTTATTTTAAATATTAAATCCTTTTTTAGTTTAATTATTATTATTTTTATTTCATTTGGAATATATATATTTTTAAATTTTAATGTATTTTTAAATTTTATTTTAAATTATTAATATTTAGGAGCAGGGCTTTAAAGGAACACTCCACTTTTTTTTTTTAAATAGGCTCATTTTCCAACTCCCCGAAAGTTAAACAGTTAAGTTTTACCGTTTTCGAATCCATTCAGCCGATCTCCGGGTCTGGCGGTAGCACTTTTAGGGCAACAGGCGCAATGATATTACGCAGCGCCTGAAAGTAGTCCTCAGCTATATAATAACTAGTTGCCTAGCTGGGGACTACTTTCAGGCACTGCGTCATATCATTGCGCCTGCTGCACCCATGGTACAGCAGCAAAGTCCCTTGATTATTACGCCGGAATGAGAGTATAGTTCCTAGCCATATCAGCCTAGAAAATCACAACTTTTCATTTTCCGTCCATCTTAGTACACAATGTAACTACAGAAGAGTCAAGTTTTAAATAGGAAAAATATCGAAACGCTTTGGTCATTTTTGAGCGAGATACTAACGGTCTAATCAGATTCAATGATCTATGCTAAGATACGCTAAAAGTGCTACCGCCAGACCCGGAGATCGGCTGATTGGATTCAAAAACGGTAAAACTCAACTGTTTAGCTCTTGGGGATTTGGAAAATGAGCCTATTTTTTTAAAAAAGTGGAGCGTTCCTTTAAAGATATGCTGTTATAACAAATTGACCACCATAAAACACATTTCAAGACAGTTACTATTACGCCTCAAACCATGACCTTATATCGCCCTAATTACGCAATACGTTCTTCAAGACCAGTCGATGAAAATATGTAGTTTTTCACATCTCTGCTAAGTATCTTTCAGGTGGCAGTTAACAGCGAATCTGTCATTCATCTCTTAGACTCTTGTTTTCTCTTCCGATTCAACTCTTTTCTCTTATCATTCATGACAGGGCGGCTTCATTGATTAAGCAGAAACTCCCCAGCATGTCTGGCTTAGTATTCTAGGCTGAAGCTGAACGTTGCATGAAAATATCACAGGCTGTTCATTTGTATGTTGATAAAATGCAATCTCTCGGTACCTGACCGAATTTGTAAATGCGATCCTTTTGACATTTCCGAATGCCAAGCAACAATTACTCTACGCTGAACTCCTATGCGTCTAGGCCTGTGGATACCCATAGGGATTTGACGGTGTTTACACCTGGCTGTCGATAAGATTTTAATACCCAGCCAGATGTGAAATATAAAGATAACGCTTAAATGCGTTAGCTAGAGCAGTTAATCATTCCACCTTTAATAATCTTCATCTGGGCATGTGCACGTGTGCAATTACACAATCGCCTGACTGTATATGTAGAGCGTGGGTTGATGTTCAAATTATAGGAGTAACGTATGCTTGATTAAAGGTTGTTTCATCCAGCCCTTCATTAGCTACCACTTGTCGTTTGTTTCTTTAAAATGACTCATTTGATCCCATCTGGAAATCAAAGTCGGAATGGGAAGCCTTTAATACATCGGTCCATTTTTGACTAAATGCGCTTAATGGATAATATTTATCTTTGGTGTATATGCACAGCGGAGACCAAAAGTCTGAGAACGCATTAAAAATCCAAGATTCCAAATCTAATTTAAACCATAACAAACGGAACGTTTTAGGATTTTTAAAACAAAGTTCAAGATGTATGGTGTAAAACGTTTGAGATTTATTTAAGATTATGCACTGTTTCTAATCAAATTAGAAGATAACATCTGGTTTCATCCATATCTAGTCAAATCAGTAAAGCAAAAGAGGGACAAACTAAATGATTTTCTAGTCGTTTCATACTTTTTGACCCCGCTTTATATCTGTATACATGTTAATATACCTTTCTTCCCACGTGTTTCAGTGTCGTAAAACATTTCACTCGATTCTTTATCAAGCCGCCTCATCTTGATTGTCAGCTTCCAGAAAGGGAGGGAATAATTGCTATCTGTGCTCCCAGTCAGAGCAGAACTAATTGGCACTGATGAGTTCGCCGAGTATCGTCAAAACACGACGTCAACACACACATGCCTTTTTGGCTGTTAATGTGTCCACGCAGGCAGCGGAGAGAGTGAGAGGGAAGTTTTATGGGTTTGATCAAGTCAAACGGCTCTGTTGTGGTTTTCCTACTCTTGGTGTTAATGCTAAGCTAACTACTGATTCAAGGTGGTCTGTAATACCTGGAGAAAGCTATCTGTTAGCACTTACATTGAGCTCAGTAAGAGTTGGCGCAAGTACAATGTGAAAAAATTGTGTTTGTGCATTCAGTTTCTTAATCCAGAGTTGCGAAATTAACTTATGCGCAAAATTGGAATATTGCATAAAATATTTGCAAACAAGCACCGTTTCCATCCAACGTGAGAACAAGAGAACAAAATCGTCACTTCCTGATAAACCGGCACTAAATATCACTAAGAAAAGTAGGACAAGCCACTGAATATAATCATTTTCATATATAATAAATTACTTGCGCCTCGGAGCGTGCAGACGAAGCACAATAAATGCTGTCATTGCTTTCGGAGGCGGATCCCTGCTGTTTAGGAACGCAGTTCTGGGAGGAAATTATACAGGAATACTTTGACGGCAGACTTTGCTCGGGCATTTCAGAATGACCATAACAACATTTCAAGATCGGTCCGCTGATTAGTCAAGCTATCCCATCCCATAACACAAAGTCACATGACTTGTCTGATGCACATGGGGGAATTTATTCAGCAAATGCGTTTCCATCTTCCATTATTCGCATTAAGTCAAAAACCACCTCAAGCGAATGTAAAAACTTTTTTGGAAATTTGACGTTTCCATCACTCATTACTGATGCAGTACTTCAAAATGTGCATAAAAACAGGGTGACGGAAACATCGCTAAAGTCAAACACCTGAGCTGTTCATGACTGTACTGATTGGTTAAAAGCACCACAAAAATGCTCACAGTCCCAAACCCATCCTGAGCTGTAAAGTCCATTTCGCTTCATTCCATTTCAAATCAGTCACTATCAAAACATATATGATAATATAATGGAAGATTTGTCATGTAAATGTTGCTTTAACCCTTGTGCTGTGCTGAAAATCCATCACCTAATTTAGAGTTTGCGGTCAAAAATGACCAGCCTTTTAAAAATTGCTTGCAAATCTCTCATATTATTACTGAATCTTGCATGGATTTGATCTCCTGTCAACTTCTTTTCATTCAGTTTGTACTGGTTTTGTATTTATTTTTGGAAGTTTGGTCGTAGGCCCCATTGGTCTGAGCTTATGCACTTTGTTTATGCACTTATGCACTGAAAGTGAAAACAAATAAAGCATAATTTGTGGATAATTTTGGCAGTGTTCAATCAAAAACAGTGGTCCACAAGCTCGGTGGTCAGTCCTTTCCAAACTGAAACACAAAACCTGTGCTAATTTAAAGAAAACAAGCTGACAAAAGATTGAATCCAATATTTGGTAATAATGTAGCATAGCAAGAAATTTATAGCCAATTCTTTGTAGAGCTGTCAGTCTAAGTTGACCATAGCTCCATTGGTTTCAATAGGTCTACGATGTACCTCAGCTTACAATGCTTTTGGGAAACGCATCCCAGAACACATGACAGTTTGATAAATAAATAAATAAATAAATAAATAAGAATATACAGTAACACTTAAGTATAGGGGCCAATTCTCACTATTAACTAGTTGCTTATTAGCATGCCTATTATTAACATATTGGCTATTTATTAGTACATATATATCACATATACTGCAAGACAATATTCCACATCCCTAATCTTACCAATACCTATACTTAACAACTACCTTACTAACTATCAATAAACAGTAATTAGAAGTTTAGTAATTAGGAGGCAAAAGGCGTAGTTAATGGTTTGTTAATAGCGAGAATTGAACATTAAAATGAAGTGTGAATATACAGCTACATCTGAATGGCTGTCAGTGGGGAAGGATGTAGCACCAGATGGTGTAGCTACAGCATCTACAAGCAGACAATAAAAGGATCACACTAAGCACCCAAACCTTGATGCCATGATTAGCAAAGCGAAATGTTCTGTTGACATGCGAATCAACAAGCTCTGATGGAAATCAGCCTTTTTGGGGGAGAAAATCTGTGAAATTTATAAATGTGTTTAGAACAAGAAGGTCCCTGGTTCAATGGAACATCTTCTATAACTTGAAGTTAATATGTTCTCTTCATGCTGGTGCTTCTAGTTTCCTCCCGGTGCTTCTGTTGGAAGCTGAAAGCACAAGCAAACCAGCAGAAACATTTATTTGAACACACAAGAGTTTAGGGATGTGTAGAACATTGTAAATAATGAGTGTTCCAAAACGGAACTGAAGGTACAGAATCTGTGTGGGCCTGTAGCATGAGTTGAGAAATAAGATGCAGCTCCAGCTAAATTATATAATAATATTTTAAATGCATGGAAATAAGTTACACTGTGTTTCTAAGCAGTCTGACTGAATTATGCCTGGAGACACGGGGAGGGAAGATGAAAAGATTTCATCATCTTTCCCAAAGACGTTGACGTGACTTGAGGCCCAACTCCATACTTGCCCCAGTGTGGCATCCTCATGGGAAGTGTGTCAAACAAAGCGTGCAGAATATGAAAGAACCTGGATCCCCTGATCTATCTAGCTACTCGCGAGAGGGTCAAGATGATTGGAATTCATTAGAAAACACATGCTGTGCTGTGCCGACGCTCTCCTGATGGGTTTTGCATTCGAAAAAAATCCCGACCATATCACTTGCATTCTGTCACTAGAGTGACAGTGTCTTTTGTCTTGTGCAATATAAGTGCGACCCATCAATCAAAATGCTGCGGGTACGAAGAGGGTCACTGTAAAATGAATGCGCTGACAAAAATGCTGAAGCAGTGCTTTGGACTAGCGCCATACTTCAGGCCTTGTTATGTAATCCCATGTGTGTTGCAAAGAAAAGTAGATGAACGAAAGGTTAATCTGTTATATGCGGTGTAACAAATATTAAAAATTATCGTGGCAGAGGTGTCGGTGTAACGCTCATTAGTGTGATGCAATAAGGTGCAGGGCAGTATGGCAATTGTTTCGCAGCAAATTAGAACTGATAAATATGGCAGGAAATGACCCCCTTCTCCTTTCCAAGCAGCACTGGATGTGTTCGGCTAATTAGCAAATTGGTATTTGCGGAGTCAGCCTCCATTTCCACAATTTGGTGGGAGTTCAAGTGATCATTTGCTCTGAAAATTAAGCCCAGAGGAAAGGGTAAACATCAGCAATTAATGGCTGGAAGATACGGCTACTCCTGGACACAGCAGTTGGACTGGCTGTTAGGAGTTACCGGGCAGCCAAGGGAAGTCTATCAACTGATGAAAGACCCCATCTTCTCCTCTTCCTGTCGGACTATTGAATAGTGCGAGTGAATTTTAGCATTGGTCACTGTTGCCAATTTAGATGACGTCACGGCTGTCTGAGCGTGAATCATTGGAGTATTGATTTATCTAAATCCTCTTGGTTTATGTCGTCCAGACAAATGAAGACAGATCACCAAAAGTAGGAGGGGGTTTATTGATGCCGGTCTTCCCATTGCTTGCCCTTCAGTTACTCTCGTGGAACTTTAAAAAGCTGTTAGATTTCTTAGTAACCCGAGAGAATTCCTACATAAATTTATGAGCTGCACACAATGAATTTTATGAATTCTTGATGCTCAGTGTACAAAGGCTAACTTTGGATGGATTATGCTCAGTCACTGTCACGCAAATGCGTGTTCAATGAATGTTCTCATTGTTGAATCGGTTTTGCTTAGCTCAGACTTTGACAGCTGAATGGCACCGGCTGCTCCTTTGCACAACGGAAGCTGGTCGGAGTTTCCATGTGAGCCAAAATCTCAAGGACAGAGGCATGATGCGCTTGCAGTCAAGCAAAGCAAAGTAAACAGATAAATGGGTATATAGCTGAAATCATCGAAAAACATTTGCCAAACCTGTGCAAGACTTAAAATGCAATATTATCAAGAAATGGATTGTCTGTATCAGAATGCACAGATAGGAAAGGACTCTTAAGGTTCTTCGCAATTTGTTTCACTCTCAGTGATCAAACAGCGTGATGGATGATAGCTGAGAGGGATGGATGACTGCTTTTTTTTCCTGATCTAGGATACAAAGTCATCCTAAAATTTTGGCATGAGAGATGTGGCAGTCATTGTCAACTTGTCAATAACAATCTATATTAAATCTTTGGGGAAAGAAAACAAACAAAAACAACCTACGCTAACAAAAAAGTACCAAAAACTACCATGGTGTTCTCTGAAGTATCTCGGAAGATCGTCTAAAAATGATTGTGGTGTGAATATGTTAATCATTCAGTAACATAGTAGTGACTGTGATTATGCCAAATGATAATTATCAATTGTTGGTCCTGAAACGTTTCTGTCATCTACATACCTTCTCAGCCTGTGGTGTAGTGGGTTGTATGGAAGCCTGTTTCTGCAACTGAATGAAAAAAAAAATGTAATTGCAACTTTTTATCTCTCACTTCTGACTTTTTTCTCGCAATTGTGAGTTTACATCTCGTAACTCTGAATTTTTCCTCAGAATTGCAAAATATATACTTGCAATACTGACTTTTTAAATTCAGGCGCTTTTTTTTCTCAGAATTGTGAAATATAAACTCGCAACTACAAATTATAAAGTCAAAACTGCAAGATAAAAACTCAAATTCTGACTTTTTTCTCAGAATTGTGAGATATAAACTCGCAATTGCAAATAAAGTCAGAATTGTGGGACATAAATGGGCAATTCTGACTTTTTTCTCAGAATTGTGTGATTATAACTTGCAATTGCAAGTTTATATCTCGCAATTTTGAGAAAAAAGTCAGAATTGCGAGATACAATTCAGATTTTATTTCTCACAAGTGCAAGTATATATACAGCCATTCTGACTTTTGCTTATAAACAATTGTTTACAATAAAAGTTTGTAAGTCAGAATGGCAGTATATAAACTTGCGCTTGTGAGAAATAAAATCTGAATTGTGAGATATAACTCTACTAATAAAAAAATATATAAACTCTATATATAAACTAAACATTTCTGATAGTTTTTCTCAGAATTGTGTGTCTGTATCTCGCAATACTGACTTTTTTCTCAAAATTGTGATATAAATACTTGAAATTGCGAGTTATAAAGTCAGAATTGTGAGATATAAACTATAAAATTTTAGCATAACAGATGGAATTACATCTGTTACATCGAAACAAATTTATGCAGGTCTAAAAATATTTATGATGCATGTAGATCATTTAGCAATCCATAACCATGCAAATCAGCTAAATATTAGCTTGAATGGGTAAGCAAACTATTTTTTCCAAAGTGAGTCGAGCCAATGTTTAAACGAACCCCACCATATAAGAGTGAAGTTAAGTTAAATCTCTGAAGTACAAACTGGCCTGTTCAGCATTACAGAAAAGCTGCCATGCCAAGAAACCTTTGATTATAGTCTGTTTTAGTCTGATTTTGGGAAGGTTACAACTTTGGTGTTCAACATAGTGTTTCAGAAATGCAAACAATTAAAGATATTGAAATTTAAACTTCATTTGGTTGGCTTTATGTTAAGTTAGCTTTAAGAAAAAAGAAAGAATGTTACTAAAAAGAAATTTCATTATTACATTAGTTTTTAAAAGAGGTAAATTATCTTTAAAATTTGACGTGGGTTTGAATCAGATTCAGTTATGGTCAGTTTACACCCAAGTGGTGCATCTTACCCACTGACTCGGGTCAAGCCATATTTTTAGAACCCTTTGTCATAGATACATTCTGATCATTTAAAATGATAGGAAACATCCTGAAATTACCTTAGATACTTTTGTTATACTTCTGCCTCATTTTCCCTTATCTTGAAGGCCACATATCTCATCTTACACCACTCTCCTCTAATATGAGAGGGAAATGACTCATGAATATTTGTTCAAACCCCAACCCTTACTATGCTGTATACTGTATAAAAGTACCATGGTCTTAATGTCTCATATTATCGCTGTCCCATTATAGCACCACAGTACTTTTTGTGAGAGCAGTACTGTCATAAAAGCATCAAACACATGCTGTTCAGGTTCTAAATTCGTATTTAAAACTAACTTCAACCTACTAATTTGCTTCTATAAGAGTTCAGCCATTAACATCACCCTTTGGGGCCTGTAGTTCTCTGAAAACAAACATTAGCTTTAGCATTAGCTCGCAGTGTGTGCAGAAAGACGAGACAAGTCAAGAGCACTGTCTGATAGAATGAGACTAATTATTTATACTGCTACCAAATTTAGTGTGCCCTCTCAGGGATGGTTGTCTCTATCTTAACGTCATTTTTGCTATACATCATTTTTGAGATTGATTGGGCAGGATGAAGTGCTCTTGAACAGTAGTCCGTCATTCCATAACAGTCCATAACCTGTCTTTTCCATCCTGCCTTTTCATTATTTAATTGGTTTTAAAAGGTGATGTCAGTGATGCCAGGAGTAATTTGACTGTCAGCGGGATATGCCCTTTTTCTTGGCTAATGAGTGCAGGCAGCAGGGAGGAGTAATTAGCCATAATTTGCACAATACTAACTTGCCGAAGGTTCCTAAAGCTCGCCTCGACTTTTCCCCTTCCTCCGCCCCAAGAAATGTCAGTGGCCGTTGTGTTAAACGATGGTGGCGTCTAATCAGCCCTAGCTGGCATGTGCCTGGGTGAATGCTCATCATTAGCTACCCGCTTCTTTTAACACACCCCAGTTTTGGGAAGGGCAGCTCCTTCATTGTGACCTTGAGTAAAATAAAGAGTTAGGTCTTGTTAGTACAACTTTGTACAAGCCCACTGGGTACCCATAATCCTCTGTATTTAAATTAGCATCCATTCCAATGGCAGAGACTGGATCTATCATTTATGTGTTTGATATAAATAAATATGATCTTTTGGTCAATCAATCCTGAATAGCATAGCCTTAGGCTATTTCAATATTATCACGTTAACTTTGCACCTCTGTATCCTTCTTCCAAGATGAATCCAAATCAGATACATCTGATACATCTGTGAAACAATTGACCCTTCGCAAGACCCGCCCTCCTTTATTACTGTTGTAGTGAAAAACACATTGTGGAGCTGACAACACGCTGACAGAGAAGGTTACTTCTGGTATGGAACAAAGTCTCAGCTTTCAAATTTTGTCATTTTTAAAAGAAATTTAAACAATAAATACCATTTTGTGGCTCTTTTATATGTTGTGACAGATTGCTGTAGCACCTCAGTTCAAGCGGCACATGAACCGATCATCTTTTCATATTTAATAATTAAAGCACCAAATAAACATGAATGAACATCAGAAGGTATTTTATTTCAAACATGGAAAGACATCAATACACACCATTTTTCAAGTTCAAGTCCACCAACGTTAATCTACTCTCCTGGGCTGCGTTTCCCAAAAGCATCGTAAGCTTAAGTTGATCGTAGCTCCATTGGTTTCAGTTGGTCTACGATGTACTTAAGCTTACGATGCTTTTGGGAAATGCAGCACTGTCTGGTTTGTTTGGACAAAAATGGCAGATTTCACGTTATGATTGGTCGGATCACCTGTCAATCAAACTCCCTGTGAACGGTCAATTGAGGACAGAAAATATAAAGCATTCCAGATAGTGAATCCATAACAATTTCAATCCACATCTTCCATTCCTCAAACCTTGTAGTATCTAGTGTGCAGGCAGAATGCGCACTTCAGACGCTAGCACATTCGACAAGACAACTGTAAGGAGTGAATTTATTTCCTTCTAAAATTATTTCTTAGGCCAAAACTCAGGAACTCTTGCAAAGACAGATGCCATGCAATAAAGCCATA
>JAFVLL020028843.1:0-10008 GCA_021397915.2 Tor tambroides | reverse complement strand
GTGTAGGGCAATAGCACATACAGTTTGTACGGTATAAAAACCATTACGCCTATGGAGAGTCCCCGTAAACCACAAAACAAACATGAGTGTGTGTGAGTGTCTGTGTGTGTGAGAGTGTGTGTGTGAGTGTGTGTGTGAGTGAGTGTGTGTGAGTGTGTGAGTGAGTGTGAGTGTGTGTGAGTGTGTGAGTGAGTGTGAGTGTGTGTGAGAGAGTGTTACTCACATCGGTGTGTTTGGTCATGGGGTTGAGCTTCAGGAACAGTGGACTCTCAATGATCTCACACACCTACAAAACACACACACCGCTTCAGTACGACACACACTGATGGGAGGAGTTTATCCTTAGCCCCACCCACCTGCTTATGAATGTGGATATCTGATTGGTCCGGAGAGCCGCCAGTCGTGTACCAGCCCAGAAACTCCATGTCCTTAAATACCTGCTTAACTGGAGGAGGAAACGTCACACACACACACACACACACACACACACACACACACCACTCAAACGTTAAGAGCCACTACAGTCAGCGTGAATGTTAGTGTGTGTATATATGTGTGTGTGTTACTCACACTGCTCTTCTTTCGTGTAGTAATACTCTTTATCGATGTGGATCTGCTCCTCTACGGTGTGAAACAGCAGCTCAAATGAGTTCATCACCTCAATGTTTCTGCCCTCCTGTTTCCCGATCAGAGCACCGACGACTGCAAACACACACCAGCGTTACTACATCACAACACACTCCACCGCTGTCACTCAGAAACCGTTTCTCTCTGTGAGTCACTGTCATCCTCATCCTCACACTCACACACACACACACACACACACACACACCAGCATTACTACATCACACACTCCATCGCTGTCACTCAGAAACCGTTTCTCTCTGTGAGTCGCTGTGTCTGTTCCTCACACACACACTCACACTCACGCTCACACACACACACACTCACCCTGCATGGCTCGTCCCTCCTGAGAGCGGATCCGGATCCAGTGATCAGAGATATTCAGGATCACCAGCGGATGCAGCGCTACTGACACACTGCCTGTGACTCCAGACGCCATCACACTGGGGCTCGCTACACACACACACACACACACACACGCAGAGAGAGAGAGAGAGAGAGAGAGAGAGAGAGCGATGTGTAACAAGTAATTTGGCAAATGTATTTTGCTCTATAATCAACTCTCGGATCTTTCTTAAAAGCAGCACAATGTCATCAGCAAATCTCAGATTGGCTTCCTCCCTAAACATCGAACCTCTGACCACATTCACACACTACACACATTAATACATGAACATGTACACCTAAAGAAAGTGGGGCATGCTTCATAGATTTTAAGAAGGCTTTTGACTCCATTTGGCATAATGGATTGTTTTATAAAATCATTCAAAGTGGCATGGGGGTAAAATATATGACTTCATTAAAAACATGTATAACCAAAATAAATGTACAGTAAAAATATATATGGATGTATTTTACATGTATTTTGTTTTGTTTATTTATGGATGTATATCATACGTATTTTTGTTTTGTTTTTATTCTATGTACAATGCTTTGGCAATATGTATCTGAGTATGTCATGCCAATAAAGCAATATGAATTGAATTGAGAGACACACACACACACTGAGAGAGATGTGTGTGACTCTTCTTCCAGTAACAGAACTTTTGCTCAGTTATCTGGTCTTTAATAACATTCTCAAAACATGATTTATACAATGTTCATGGAGCGTTTTTCTGAAGCATTTTAGTTGGACATCCTTTTTTGTTGTTGTAGTCAATATTGACCCCGATTTTCAGATAACAATCAAAACTAAGGTTTTCATAGCTCAACGGGAACGTTAGCAAAGCGTCCTCAGAAGCTGTTTAGCTGGAACACCGGCTGAGAGAAACGGTCTGACGCTTAAAAACAAACCGAAAGCACCTTCAGTCACACAAACATGTCCATTCTGAAATATGGACTGATTTAATTTCTCTCATTAGTTCAGACTGCTTTATCCGCACTGTGGTCAACTCACTCCGATCCTTTCATTTGGACACATTTTAATGACGCTAACACAGAACATTACATTTAATCTTCAGATAATAAACTCATGTTACCCGATAAACACCCTGTAAATATCGACTCGAGCGCAAGTGTTCAAATATAAAGCAGAAACACTGAACATGTTGTTACTGTCAGAAACATAAACAGCAGATTTGAGCCGCAGACACGAACGCAGCCAATCACAGAAGAGAGTCCGCCGAGGAGGCGGGACTTATGAGGTTTCCTGACCAATCAAAATCAAGCCTGAGGCAGTGTCTGTCAGTCAGTAACAGCTCGAGATGATCTGTGATTTCAGTCCATGATCGCGTGTCGTTTTTATGCTTAGCGAAGTGGATCTGTCATAATAAAGAGCGTTAAGCGGCGCTAACGTGTGATTTTCTCACCTGTCGCGTCCACCTCCATTCCCCCGCCGTTACTAGCCGCCATTTTGCCTGCCTGACCTCCGCGCATGCGCAGCAGGGCCGCCTCTTCTTTGCTGGCAGTTATTGACGTGTTTCAGCGCGTTAGCGCCGCCCAACGGCTTTAATCCGCATCATATATTAATAACGAGCACTGTCTGTTATTTAATCTTCTGTAAAAAATAAAAAACTTTTTTCCTCACACTTTGTTAGATTTAAACTTTAAAAAAAATATGTAAATAGCTTTACCTTAATAGTACTATCAGATCGTAATATGGGGTTACATTTGTGGTGTTTTATTTTATTATCCCTGCCATAAAAGAAATAATAATAATAATAATAAAAAAAAAAAGCTGCAGTCTAACTGCTATTTCTGTTAAATCAACAGCCAGGTGTTTTTCAGCATTTTTGACTGTAAGGAATCAACTCTGATATTCATTAGTTTAAAATATTAAAACTGCTCAACTACATAAAAAGCTTTTGACAGCTGATGTTTTCCTTTATTATAAAGACAAAGTACAGTCACAATGATCCATCTTAAACCACAGGTATAAAGATCATTATAAAAGGCTGTAATAAACAGATTTTAATTTACAACCTGTGACATTGACACCATGAAGCCAGACACTTATTCTCTTTAATGATCGAGATGTTTTGGGGATTTGCTTCTCTTAATGAACAAAGTGAATTACGACTAAAGAAAACAAGCGCATGATCCTCCAGAGCAGAAACCTGAGGAGATTCCTTCATTCCTGCTGGTGTGATGTTCAGCAGATCTTCAGCTGGTTTCTGTGGGAATGAAAGAGACAAGAAATCCAAAGCAAGGCCTTCGGTGACTGACACGCTCTTCACAGACGATCATCAGTTATTCAGATGTGTGTTTCTGACCTGAGAAATCATCCTTGTTCACGCTGCTGAGAGACACTCGAGCTAGAGACGCCAGACGACGCATGAAAACCTCCTCTTCATCCTGCACACACACACACAAACACACACACACACACACACACACACACACGGAGACACCTGAGCACTGCAGGATCTGCCTATTGACCTGAAATTCTATGTCACACCCCTGACAAACAGACAAACAGATGGACGGATGGATGGACAGTGCACTGGCATGGTTCAAATCGTACTTATCTGAGCGCCATCAGTTTGTAGCAGTGAATGAAGAGGTATCATATCGATCACAAGTGCAGTATGGAGTACCTCAAGGCTCAGTACTAGGGCCGTTACTTTTCACGCTTTACATGTTACCCTTGGGAGATATTATCAGGAGACATGGTGTCAGCTTTCACTGTTATGCTGATGATACTCAGCTCTATATTTCTTCACGGCCCGGTGAAACACACCAAATTGAGAAACTAACGGAATGCATAGTCGACATAAAAAACTGGATGACGAGTAACTTCTTACTGCTAAATTCTGAAAAAACAGAGGTGTTAATTATTGGACCTAAAACCCCCACATGTAATAACCTAGAACACTATCTAACACTTGACGGCTGCTCTGTCAATTCTTCTTCATCAGTTAGGAACCTAGGTGTGCTGTTTGATAGCAATCTTTCATTTGAAAGCCATGTTTCTAGCATCTGTAAAACTGCATTTTTCCATCTCAAAAACATATCTAAATTGCGACCTATGCTCTCAACGTCAAATGCAGAAATACTAATTCATGCGTTTATGACCTCAAGGTTAGACTATTGTAATGCTTTACTGGGTGGTTGTTCTGCACACTTGATCAACAAACTACAGTTGGTCCAAAATGCAGCAGCTAGAGTCCTTACTAGAACCAGGAAGTATGACCATATTAGCCCGGTTCTGTCAACACTGCACTGGCTCCCTATCAAACATCGTATAGATTTTAAAATCTTGTTAATTACTTATAAAGCCCTGAATGGTTTAGCTCCTCAGTACTTGAGTGAGCTCTTATCACATTATAGTCCTCCACGTCCGCTGCGTTCTCAAAACTCTGGCCGTTTGATAATACCTAGAATATCAAAATCAACTGCAGGCGGCAGATCCTTTTCCTATTTAGCACCCAAACTCTGGAACAATCTACCTAACACTGTTCGGGAGGCAGACACACTCTGTCAGTTTAAATCTAGATTAAAGACCCATCTCTTTAACCTGGTTCACACATAACACACTAACACGCTTCTATTATTCAAATCTCCAGATCTCCAGTGAAGATCTTGTCTCCTAGATGGCCATCAGGCAAGACCTCGGGAACCTGATGAGTCCTCTGCACAATCTGACTCTGCTGCAGCATGGAATTAACCTGCCGGTTTGTCTGGCCAGAGGAGAAAGGCACACTATTTCCCTGTTTAATACTGTAAAGCTGCTTTGACACAGACGGCATTCTAAAAAGCACTATATAAATAACGGTGACATGACTTGACAAGAGACAGACAGACGGACGGGTTTGAGCACATACTCTGATCTGTCTGTAGAGGTTTGTTTGTGCTGGACTGTGATGATCCGTTTTAAACTCCGTCACACACCTCCTCTTCTGCTCAACAACCCTAAACACACAAGTATCTGCAGTCATTATAATTAATGTACATAGCTACTCATTTACAGAACTAGTGTGTGTGTGTGTGTGTGTGTGTGTGTACCTGTGATGTAATTCAGCAGATGTGGGTTTTCTGGCCCAGTCGGTGAGTTCTTTATGAAGAGCTCTAATGCAGACGGTTCTCTCTGTCTGTGCGTCTGTATGCTCTAATCACACACACACACACACACACACACACACACACACTGAATGAGTGTTTTCTGAGCTCCCCCTACAGGAGAAATCCATTACTGATGGAGTTTGTGTTGTTTTCTATAGTCTCCTTTGAGTTTAAACTGAATTATAAAGGCATAATTAAAATGACTAACAGAAATTTACAATGCTGACTCTCCTGTTTATTATTGTAAAGCTGCTTTGAAACAGTATGTGTGTTATATGAAGAGTTACAGAAATGAGCCTGACTCGTACCAGCGGTGCTGCGGCGCGGCGTGAGGCTCGCGCTTCGGATCCGAGACTGATATTCATGGACGAGAGACGACACGGAGTCGCGTGTCACATAGACGCTCTCACACACGCCGTCGATCAGCCGCTCCTGCAGACAGACAATCACACCTGACCAGGAATCTTCATTACTCAGTGTTTGACATTCACTGATCCTCCTGTGATCAGTATCACTACCTTCAGAGCGACGTGATGGTGACAAACACGAGGGTTAAGCAAAGTCCCTTTAAGGCAAGTCAGGTCACTCGGCGGCCAGCTGCGAAACGCCTCTCAGGCATGCAAGTGCAGCTCCTATCTCTTTGAATGGGGAAACATAAAATTCTCCAAAACTGGTCGCTAAGCTTACAATTATTATTATTATTATTATTATTTCCTTTATTTAACCAGGAAATCACATTGAGATATTGCTATCTCTTCTTCAAGTGAGACCTGGTCAAGACGGCAGCACATAAAGATTCATACGAAAGAATCACAGAGACAGTACCACAAAATACACAATCACAATTCATAAATAAAATCTGATCATGAAAAACAATTACAAGTATCCTTTAAAACATTATACAAAAGACATTTAAAAGTACTCAATGTTGGAAGTGTATCAAGAGTAATTACATTTTGCAATTCATTCCAGGCCCAAGGAGCATAAACAGAGAAAGCACATTTACCAAATTTTGACATACCCTTGAAACTGTTAACCGAATACAAGAACCCGATCTAGTACAACGACTGTAGAAGTGTAACGTTAACAAATTAGAAATATAAGATGATAATTTACCTAAGAGAGCCTTTATGATGAATATGTAACTTTCTCCTTTGATGTAGAGAAAACCAATCTAAAGATTCATACAGAATACAACGATGCGTCCGTGACTCTGCGCCTGTGATAAAACGCAATGCTGCACGATAAACAGAATCTAATTTTCTAAGTAAAGAAGTAGCTGCATGTATATATAGATGATCACCATAATCAAATATGGATAAAAATGTACTCTCTACTAATTTCTTGTGGGCCTTATAAGGGAAACAGTTTTTGAGACGATAGAAGAAGCCTAGTTTTGGTCTAAGCTTTTTCAACAATTTATCAATATGTATATCAAAAGCTAATCTTTCATCCATCCAAATACCTAGATATTTATAAGAGCTGACTCTTTCTATAAATGAACCATTCAAGGTTGTAATTGTCAGGTCTGTTACCTTAGTGCGTCAATGACTAAAAATTATATACTTTGTCTTATTTGAGTTTAAAACCAATTTTAGCTTTAACGACGAGCGCTGCAGAACTTGAAAAGCATCCTGTAATTGCTGTAAAGCTTGTTCTAAAGAAGATGCTGCCATATAAATAATTGTATCATCTGCATACAAATGTATTTTAGCTAAGTCTATTCCATGATCTCAATCATTAATATAAATAGAAAATAACAAAGGGGCTAAAACAGATCCTTGAGGAACTCCAGTATTTACATGAAGAAAAGGTGAGTTGTAATTTTCAACAGACACACATTGAGTGCGTTCTGAGAAGTAATTTTTGAACCATTTTAAAGCAGCTTCACTGAGACCTATATACCCAAGTCTCTGTAACATTAATTTGTGACCTACTGAATCGAAAGCTTTAGACAGATCAATAAATAAAGTGGCACAGGACTTTTTACTATCTAGAGCGGTTATAATATCATTTAATTAAATTTCCTATTTGAAATCACCAATGAAATCTGACAACGACTATCATAAATGTTATTTATTTTGCTCAAATCACGTTTAAAAAAAAGCTTATTTCTCAGGCTAGACCCACCAGTCCTAGGCACACGTCTCAGAAGGCTGACTGTTTCTATAGCAACCGGGACTTCCAACGGCAGCTGCAGTGATGCGCTGACTTTAACAATTAGTGATTGGCTCTTTGGCTCAGAAGGCGGGGCTTCATTCGATAAAGTGGCCATATTGAGTGTTGCATCTTGGGTATTCTATAATGATACGAGACTCCAGATACACTAAGACGTCGCACTCCTAGCACTTATGAACGGGAGAAAGTGACACACCGTGTCCTAACTACACACGGCATGACAAGATTCCAGCAACACACCAGAATCAATCAAACAACACGGCCAATCAGAAGTGTGTGTGGGCGGAGCCTCTCTGGAAGCACACTGCACTCGCAACAAAATGGATAAGTTTATAATCTAATTCATAAATATTAAACCTTTTTAACATTATTAAACGTACATACTGAGTGACTGATAACATCTTTGTTATGGAATACACTCGTTGGTTTGCAGAGAGTTCAGAGTTTTAACATACATCTTTGCTTTTATTTATTTTCAAGATCTGAGGTAAACTGTTGTTGCTTTCAGTATGGCTTTAAATGCCACACAATATGACATTCAAACTCACATTAGGCACGTTTAACTTTGAATAAAGCACATAATCACCTGAGATGATCTACTGTCATATAGTTTGTATGCTGTTGTTCCAGCCGCGACGTCGCAAAAATAGAAACCTTTCTGAAATAGAAATTTCGCATGTCGCCGTCAGAGCTAGTTAAGACAAAAACTCTGATTAACGTGGAAAAGATACCTTTTATCGCGTGTCGTGGCATCGCGTGTAGTTAGGACATGGTGAAACATGCAAATATGGCGGAATAGCCCCGCCTTCTCAATAAAAGAGCCAATCGGCAGCTGGTAAAGTCATCGCGTCATGCAGCTGCTGTTAGAAGCTCCGGTCGCTATAGAAACAGTCAGCGTTCTGAGACTGCGCACTGGCTGCTCTAGCCTGGAAAATAAGCCTTTTATAATGATATTTCAGCAAAACAAACAACATTTATGAGACAGTTGTGGTCAGATTTCATTGGTGATTTCAAATATGAAATTTAATCACAAGAATGTCGAACAATTTTGGAGAATTTGATGCTTCTCCATTCAAAGAGAGAGGAGCTGCGCTTGCTGAGTGAAGTGACTCATCTTAAAGGGGCTTTGGCTGTACTGACCTTCACCCGTCTGTCTCTAGCAGAAGCTACGCCCAACTGCAGGTGCACCGCGCGGGAGAGGGCGTGGCCAATCAGGAGGTGGGCGTGTCCCTGCAGCACATCAGCAGCGGCTTCCAGCTCCGACAGCTGCTCGTGCAGAAGATTCTGACCAATCACAGCTGCGTCAGGCGAGACAGTTTCCATGGCAACACAGGAGTCCTGGAGACAACAGAGAGTTGAACCTGAGTCTGTGTGTGTGAGCATGTATGAGTGTATGTGTGTTAACGTCTATGAGTCTGTGTGTGTACCTGTGTATCCGTCTGTACAGTCAGCTGATTCAGCTTCATCTCTCTCACAGATCGCAGGTAAAAACATCGAGCTGCTAAAATTCGCTGAAACTCCAGAATCAAAAGACGCTGCTGCTCTTCAATTAGAGCACAACTGCAGCCAATCAAACCCATCAGTCAATCGAGCGACTGATAAATAATCAAATAACCAATGAACGGCTCAATCGGTCCATTGTGGACTCACCTCATCTGCATATCTGAACACCTGGAAACCGTTGCCGTGACGACCTCAAGCTGCTGCTCTCCAAAGTGATCCAGACACGCACGAGTCAAAGCCTCGTCCTCCATCCAAACCTGCGGCATCCAATAATGCTCATCAACACATTCCATAATCCTTGTCAACACATCCTATAATGCTCGTCAACACATCCCATAATGCTCATCAACACATTCCATAATGCTCATCAACACATTTCATAATGCTCATCAACACATCCCATAATCCTTGTCAACACATCTCATAATGCTCGTCAACACATCCCATAATCCTTGTCAACACATCCCATAATCCTTGTCAACACATCCCATAATGCTCGTCAACACATCCCATAATGCTCGTCAGGACACCGCATGTGACTGCGTCACCTGTCTGCGTTGCTGCAGCTGCTCTCTGAGCGTGCGCAGGTGTGTGTGGGCGTGTCTTTCCTCTCGCTGCATCTGATTGGTCACGGTGAGCTTCATGCTCTGCAGCACTGATTGGCCCTGGCCTGCAGAGGGGGCGGAGCCTGCAGTGACGCTGCTCAGGACAAACTCTGAGCACAAATCAGCAATACGTCTGCTGCACTTACTACACAAGCTCTGTGAGACAATAAACACACACACTGTTGATACACACATCACATGTGCTTTACACACACACACTACTGATACATACGTCACGTTACACACACACACACACTGACCATCCAGAGTTCACACAGAGCGTCAGTGATTCTTGTGTCCTGCTGCAGCTCAAAGTCTCGCCTCTGATGCCAGTGTCTCATCTGCAGCTCCGCAAACACCTGCGCAGACAGACAGACAGATGTACAGTGAGACAGACAGACGGACAGACAGTGAGACGGACAGACGGACGGACGGACGGACAGACGGACAGACAGACAGATGGACGGACAGACAGACGGACGGACGGACGGACGGACAGACAGACAGACAGACAGACAGACAGACAGTGAGATGGACAGACGGACGGACGGACGGACAGATATACAGTGAGACAGACAGACAGACAGACAGTGAGACG
>JAFVLL020028842.1:155156-174032 GCA_021397915.2 Tor tambroides | reverse complement strand
ATCGAAGTATTGCGTTTACATGAGGTAAAGATTAATCGCAATATTGTCAAAATCTCATTATAATCGTATTAAGAGGGTCCATGTAAACGCACTCACTGTTGCGATTGAACGAATCATTTAAACGGATGATTCATTCAGGAACAAATCAGCGTCATGTTGCTCACAGACGTAAATTGGAATTATATTTGTTGGAGAAACAGAGCAAAAACAGTCAATATTGTGTCTAAAACGTAAGTGTCTTAATATTAAATTCTTGTTTATTGAACTGGTGTTGAAAATCAATCATGCTGTTTTTTGGTGTAAAAAAACATAAGCCTTCGTGTGATACTGATTAACTATATGAAATGATATAAATATATACATTTCTGCAAACATATCTTGAATTTTGTGATCATTCTAGATGCATTTTAATAAACTGAATCATGCAATGAAAGAACGCGCACTGGTCTAACCTACTAGACTTCCTATATTGCCTTAGCTAAACTTTAGATAACTCACATGGTAGCTGTCATGAGTCATGGATGTTAGCAAGACAAATTAACTATATTTGCCTTTTGTATAATTAGCTGTAAATTCGAGGCACAGGTAGCTTAGTCTTTTGTTCATCACCACTCACCTCCACACCAAGACAAATACAACTGGAAGAGAGAGAGGGCTTCACTTCTGCGGCTCTCTGCCTGTCTGTGATGTGCAGATAGTGCGTGCTACACTGCTGTGCTGCGGAGACGCGGAGGGAGAAAGGCATCAGCACTCGACAGAGTCTCAACATTTCCCGACCTGACCTGATATTTCGATTTTTTTATTTAATTGACAGGGAAAGCTGTGCGCAAACAGAAACACGCACACATATACACATATATTCATTTATTAATTTTTTTTTTTTTTAAAAACTCCCCAGAAAAAAGGGCACTTTCTCTGGAGGAAGAAAAATGGCAGGTGCTCAAGCCGCCTTTGATGTCTATGTGTGCACGTGCCTGCTCCTCAGAATGAATATTTTTGTTAATCATCATCAAACCACATCATGTAATCATGTTCAAACCACATCTAAACAAACCACAACCGTATTACAATGACTTATAACATGGTTATTACTAAAAATTACAAGTTTATTTAATGAAAAACAATATGAGGATCTTTAAAATAAATTTTATTAGCACCTTGCTCATTTGTTGTAAATTCTCTGATTGTCCACATAAGCACATCAGGGTGAGCTTCTTTCAGTGTGAGTGTGTTTGAGTTTGTATTTTAGTGTATGTGTGTATAAATGCATCTGTGCTGCCCAGACTAACCCTGTGTGTCCTCTGTGCTTGTAATGAGCTAATTAATAACTGTGTATTTGACATTTCAGAGCTTGATTTGTGAAACATTAAGGGTTTTGGTGTGTCTGTGCTTTCACTGTGTGTGTTTGAGGGCTCATAGTGAAGATTATTTGTGTCTAAGGAATTGACATTTTGGTTGCGTTCGTTTGTGCAAATTATATTCTTAAGCTGGGCAGAAAGCTGCAAACTCAGTAACAGAACAAGATACCCACCAACATGAAGTACCCTGAAAAAAGAAAAACACATTGACTATACAACTACAGCACAAAAGCACAGGTATTTGTGGAGAAGTTATAAACATATGCTCATAAAACAGACCTCTCCATCTCTCTCAGTAAGCATGGCAGGGCAGTTGGCATGTCAGAGCTGCAGCTGAACTTCCTGCCAAAAGGAACATCGCACAGCACAGCATCAACCGCACCATCTGCAAGAGGGATCTCTGAGAAACAGAAAAAACATATGCTAATGAAAGAGACAAAGCTCTTTTAACTTATTTACTGTTTGATATACGCACACATTGGCGTCCCAAAAATGCTGAAAATGTACTCACCCTCAGGCCATCCAAGATGTAGATGAGTTTGTTTCTTCATCGGAACAGATTCATTTAGCATCACATCATTTGCTCACCAATGGATCCTCTGCAGTGAATGGGTGCCGTCAGAATGAGAGTTCAAACAGCTGATGAAAACATCACAATAATCCACGACAAGACTCCAATCATTGTGAAGTGAAAAGCTGCGTGTTTGTAACAAACAAAAAAAGTTCTAAACAAATATGTCAGTGGTTTTTGATGTGAGAGGACACCAGAAGATGTATTTTCACTGGAGGAAGCCTTACTAAGGATTATGGATTGGTATTTTGGCCAGAAATGACAGATTAATGCACCTCACTGATGGATTTGTTTCTTACAAACACACAGCTTTTCACTTCACAAGACATAAACTGATGGACTAGAGTTGTGTGAATTACTTGTGGTTTATTGTGATGTTTTTATCAGCTGATTGGACTCTCATTCACTGCAGAGGATGCATCAGTGAGCAAGTGACGTAATGCTAAATTTCTCCAAAACTCTTTTGATAAAGAAAGAAACTTATATGCATCTTGGACGATCTGAGGGTTTTTTCCATCAATTTTCATTTCTCCTTTAAAGCCCTTGTTTTAGTGCAGATACTTTTCTGTCATCGAGGTAGCACCACGATGGAATAGCATGAACATTAACAATATGGCCACACAAATTTCTGACTTGATCACAAAATGTTGTCAACCCTGTTTACAGCTGTTTTTATTACTGTCCACATGTATATAGAGAATTTAAGTAGGCTAAACGGGGTCAGAGATGATGAAAGAGGAGAGAATTTGTCCAAACCCATGGCAGAAGACTGAAGTAGCTGCACTCTTCCTTCCATTCCAGATGCTTTCACATTCTCTGCAGCTTTCTGCAACTGCAACACATCTGTATCCATGCCTAGAAATACAGCATTCTGAACCCACACACAGAGTATACAGTTAGTCAGATGTGAATGCTGTGTGTGAAAAGTTGCATGTGGAGTTTAGAGTGTGTGATGTGTGTTTACGTACTGAATACTCCTGAGCTGCTTCTAACAACACAGCACCAACGCCACACATTGGGTCTAAAATCACACAATCATTCAGCTGTGGAGAGCGAGAGAGAAGAGCATAGAAACTATGAAAAAGTTATAGTTCAGCAAACTGATTGAAAGTGACAGTACAGATATTTACAATATTACGAAAGATTTCTATTTCAACTAAACACTGTTCTTTTGAAGTTTCCATTCAACAAAGTATCCTGAAAAAAATGTATATGGTTTCCACAAAAATATTTAGTAGCACAAGTGTTTTAAACTTTTGAATGGTAATGTATATTCTTAATATGCTTGTCAAGATAAGGATTTGTAAGGTACAAATACTTTTCTCAACCATCACTCCAAGGAACTAGAGATGCTGTGTTAATGCTGCTGATTTAATGATTATACTGTGTGTATGCATTTGCCTCTTTAAAGGTCATTCTAGACCTCACCTTTTTAGGGCAAAGAGAGCTCATGGCCCAGGCTATCGTAGAACGTAGCCCATTGTGTTTCATATAAGATCGACTGGCCAGAGGATGCCTGAAGAAACCACACACACTACATTAGATCTTAAATTGACAGACTTTCAATGTTATATGGAGAGATACTTACTTCAAGAGATTGATGCCTACAATGCAGTGGTCATCGCTTAAATACACATTCACCTATTTACACAAAGAGACAACCAAAACAGTAACATTTAAACAGACACATCTAAACTGATCTAAACAGTGCATAATAGTATTTGTTTGCATGCATTTATGCATAAACCTTAATGCCTGTGGTTCAACTGTGTGTTTATGCATTTATTGTCTTTTTTATTTTATTATTTGAGTGTGCATACCCCAAGAACAGGCTCTCTTAGGTCCACCTTCCACCCAAGATCTTCTTTAATGCCCATCCCAATGATACGACTCAGTCTCTAAACATACACACAGAAACACAATAAGTTAGGTTTATGAATGGTTAAATATGTTTATCAATATATAATGGTATCCAAATTTGAGATCACTAATTAAAATGATTATTACAATTTATATTGCATAACAATTTGCATTTAAAAATGTACTTAAATCCTTAGCGTGTCTGTTTATTACAAGGTTTAAATTGGACTGCATTATACAGAAAATTATACTTTAAAAAATATATTAAACACCTGAGAGGTATAAGGGCGGGCAATGACTCCACTGCAGCGGCAGCTCACTCTGAAGGATGGTGTATGCAAATTCTCTTCCTCATCCTCTCTCTTTCTCTTCTGTTCACGCTGCTGGCTGCACTGAAGCTTTTGCTGTAGGGTTGTCCAGGTAAGGAAGATCTGCCTCCAAATGTCTGCATCTCCCACAACTCTCTGCTTTATAACAGCAGCTGCCTTTGCTATTAAAACAAGAAAAGTGAAGATCAGGAAAATAGGCTGCATGTAAGTACAATGTTGTACACTGGTTCTTATCTCTTGAATACCTGAATAGACAAATAATGCACTGAAATTTTCTCACAACCTGCTGACTGGCTAAAACCAAATGTGATTTCATTAACGGAGTGTCTATTTACACTAAGTGTAAATAGCCCGCCTTGTTGGCAAAGGCTATTTACACTAACTCCGCCCACCAACATGTGATTAGGTTAGTCAACATTAACAAAAGACGACAAGTTAGCATCAGACTGTGGCGTAGATGGTAAAGCGCACGCTCTTTGACGCGATCGACACGAGTTCGAGTCCGCCTTTTGCGAACTTTTTTTCCTCCCTTTTCAAATCTCATATCGCATCAGAAAGGCTTTTATTTTCAATAAAAATTAAGGAAATAAAAAGTTGAAAATAAAAGTATCGGGTAGGGTTAGGGTTGGTGTAGGGAGGGCTTTATTGTCCCAATAAGGAGGTATAGCATCCATTTAATAATTTGAATTAAAACTATAATTTACACTCAATACTTTATTATTGCGTACTGTTTTATAATGTACTACAATACTGAGGTGCAGATAATTGCCACTATTTGCAATAAGTAGTAAATAGCAGAAAATCTTGCTATTTTAACATAGTGTAAATAGAATCTAGCTATTTGCACTTAGTGTAAATAGCATATCGTTAAAAAATACTATTTTCACTTGGTGTAAATAGAATTCATTGCTATTTGCACTTAGTGTAAATAGCATCTATCGCTAAAAAATATGCTATTTGCACTTAGTGTAAATAGCATCTATTGCTATTTGCACTTAGTGTAAATAGCCGCTGCCTTTCATTAATGCAAACAATACTTGCTCAAAGGTTCACAGTACATTCATACAGTACATTCACTCATTACAGGTTGGGGAGTGATTATTTGCACAAGCAGATTTTTGTACACTAAATAAAAGTTGCCACGCAGCCCTTTTTTTCTCTTTATGAGGTCATCTGTTTTTAACCAATCAGAACAGTGAATTCTGGTTCATACACACCTGGGTTGTTAGGACGCAAAACGGGTTCAGCTTTGCGAAGGAGAAACAGCCTCTCTGCAGACTTGAGCTGTGTCACGGTTTGTAGATCAGCATTGCTGCAGAAGAAAACGCTCTCGGTTACTCACGTAACCTCGGTTCCCCGAAATGAGGGCCCGCTTGTCAAAATGAAACCTCCTGCTATTAACAGACTTTCTAAATATTAACTCTTACATGCAATATTCATATTATCACAAGATAATTTTTTAATTGTCTTAGTCCTTTCCAACATCTTTCCTTTATTTTTCGCTCTAATTATTTCTTAAGTTTGTTTTTCCCCCCTTGGCAAATTTTTTTTTAACATTGCAGTTAACGAATCAAGCCTAGTTTAGCTTATTCTACATTTAAAAAACAATGTTGTAAAGGGTTTAGTGATATTTTCCCCCCTACACAATGTAACTCAAAAACTTTTATTTTGTCATATTTCTCACTTTCAGGAAAGATATTAAAGGTTTACAGCGCCCCTCATGGCCATGCAGAAAACTAACAGATAACACCGAAAATGACTTCCCATCTAGTAGAGCAACTCTTATAACTCACATGTAAACAGCACATCAGTGGTAAACATGCTAAAACAGATCAAACCTTTCACCTTTAACAGAGTATTTATTGGCCCCCAGCTGTATGTCATGCAAGTGAAGTAATACATAAGCAGGTTCATTATGGCGATTTATTACACATGGAAGCATGAAAATTTTCCATGACCATAAAAAGTAGTTCTGCAACGGACAACATTAGTCAGGGACAATTTTTATATAACAAAGTTTAATAAACAGAAAACAAACCACAAATCAATGCAAGAACAAACTCCATTTTACATACTGAATCAGTTAACCTAGTTTACAATTCTTTTTCTTTCTTATATATATATATATATATATATATATATACATACACACACACATTTTGGACATCCTTCCAATGTCCATCAGTCTGAATGTCCACAGGTGTGGGGGCAACATCTTTTATTCAGATCTACTTCCTTGCCACTGCACTCAGCTGGTCCCTGATGCGACCCAAACCGTCTATCATGGTGTCCAGTGTCTCTTTACTCAGCTCCATTGTAACTGTGGACTCACTTGGACTGCCGCTAACGCAAGGAGTGTCCTGGAGCTACGGCAAACACATACACAGAGTTGTGAAAGGTCTTTTGAAAGCTTATTAAAACCATTACTTTAAATTTTAAATGAAAATGATTGAATCAAAATGAGGTTTTAAACCAATATTTTATTCTTATTACAGATATATATCTTTAATTAGACATATCTGATGAACCTAAATATAAATTACAGCATTGATTATGTCTGTAGCTTACTTTCATTTGCAACAGACAAGTTGGCACAGCCATACGGCTCAAGGAGTCCGAAGCCGTTTTCATGTCCACTCGCCACTCCAAATCCACCAGCTTTGGCAGTGAAACTATAAAACACATACGTCATAACTTCACAGCTCTAAAATGGTTTCATAATGGATCACAAGCATAAAACACAATGTCATGAACCATTTTGTGATACGATGAAAACTGTATTAATCTCATTTCGAGATATCACACTCACTTTGACTGGACAAAGCTTCATTTCTCCATGTGACACTAAAAATATTGACACCAAACATAGGTTACAAACTAGTCAGCAGGGTAAATTGCTGAAGTAGATTTATGTAAGGATCTGAAAGATATATCCACCTGTTTTCCAAAAGAATTTTGGTGACCAGATTCTTCAGGTTTGAGTGGAATGATTCTGGGAAAATTGACAAGATCTGTTCTGGAGAAGTTAAATTCTGGTACACAACATGATGTGAGAGCATGTGAAAAGCTGTCAGCAACTGTAGATGAATAAAAATAAAGGAAATATTAACACAAATAGCATTCAAATGATTTTGTATGCTTTATAATTAACATTAATCCATTCAATCTCACCTGTAACATTTGTGACCAAAATTTACTTTTGAGTTAGGTCACATTTATGACCAGCAAACATTCTGAATAAATAACTAATTGATTATATATACATATACACACACACTTTGATTACCGAACACTTTTTCAACCAAATCACAGCCGGTTAAAATTGTAAACATAAAACACGTACTTTCACTTTAACATTTGATGTCTTGGAGCTGGAATATTTATAATTAAATAGACTAAATGGCATGAACCCACCTGTATCGCTTCACTACTGGACACAGAGAGAGCATTTGCCGTTTTTTCTACAACAGATTGACACTTGGAAGCTCCTGCTGGGTAGCTCTCTGTGCAGATCTGCCGCACTGCATCTTTAGACGGAGCCTGAATGAATAGTAAATAATGACAGAGTACATTACAGTTCAGTCTAGTTAACGGATACTGAAACACTCCATATGAACTGATAATATATTCTACTCCATACCTTTAAAAGCAGCTGCAAAGCAGTGAACTGATCCTCTGTAAGAAAAGCCATGTTTCAGTCTGAAAGTCGTTGTCACGTGAATTAACTCGAGTCTAGTGTCAAAATAAAAGACCCTACGCGGAAATGATATCTAGTTGAGACGCTAATGCCGAAACTAATTTTGCACAAACTAGATGTGGTTTAAGTAGATTTCGTGATAGTTTTTTTTTTCCCCTGAAAGGCTTTTAAGATAGTGTTACTTTCTCCGCTTCAACGGCTCCCGGCGGCGGTGTAACAGCTCGTCAATTCATGTTCGTGCAAAGGGATGAGACGGACAAAGTTACCGATGCATGCCATTTCTTTTACTGGATCCGTACTGTCAGGCTTACAGTGTAAAAATAACTCCCGGGTGGACTTAAAATAAAGCAGAATACAACTTTTTTTCCTCTGTTTTAACTGCACGGCTCACAGAGAGAGAGAGAGAGAGCACGTCACTCCCGCACATTTTTACCGAACTACCCTACACATAATGCATCTCACTCTGGACTACAACTCCCGTAGCTGTCTTAAAGCGGCAACTCCTATTTCCCCTCTCCTGCAACACTACCTTTCATAGCTTTCTAATGTTCTCAGTAAGGAGCACAAATGCTCCAGAAGGCTCCTCCCAACTGAAAAGCCTTTTAAATAAAGTACTATAGACAGTGCAACTAGTCGTGACTCCGTTAAAAAAATAAAATAAAAAAAGACCTCTTTGGTTACAAAGCACGAAATATATACTTCTAAGAGAGGTAGGAGCTAGCAAAAGCATTATAGGAATTAATAATAATAGCATAAATATATGCAGAGTAAAATTAAGTTTTAAAATCAACCAAACACTCAATGTTGTATCAAATTTTAGAAGCATAAAATAACTTAAGACTGAATACAGAACCATTTTTAAATAAATTAACCCATTTTAAAAACACTCTTAAATTCTAGTTAGATACATCCTCTATATAGGAATGGAGCCACAGAAACATTTAATCATGACAATATTTACAACACCAATATACCACTTGAAAAACACCACTAATAGATTCTTCATCCAAAGAAACAACCCACTCAAGACAATAGGTTCTATAAACATTTATTTTGACTGGCTGCAGGGACAGCTCAAACAAGGACACCATACTGTTTAAGAACTTCAGTATATTTCGCGATCTTGCTTTCAACGTTCTTTTCTGCCCGTTTTGTGAGCTTGATCTCAAGTTTCTTCTTTGAGTAGCGCAGCTTGGCCTTCTCCTTTCTCTTCTCCTCTAGAGTGGCGGTGATGGCCTGGTACTTCCAGCCAACTTCATGGGCCAAACGTCCAAGCACGGCGAACTACAATGAATGAAAGATCAGAAGGTTACTATGGGCCACAACATGGTTTTTAGATCAAAAACCAGAATTAAAAACACAGAAGTCTATGGTGTTTTAAGCATTCTGGACTTCATAGTCAGGGGTAAAATGAATCAGATGCTTTTTGTCTCAGCTGGTAGTGCATGAAGTGGACTCATGGTCGTTAAACTCATACTTGCTGTGGAAAAACATCACTGACAAAAAGCAATTTCATATATTGAAGACAATTCCACAAAAAGACTCACTCTGCGTGTGGGCTTCAGACGAACAATCTTGAGAGCAGCTGGGACGACCATACGCTTTCTCTGTGGAACACAAATGCAGATGAGAAACCACAAGAAAAAGGCCAAATTCTAACTCCAGAAGCAAAGATGTCTCAGTTTTGAATAGTGTATGTTCTCAGTTGATAGTCAAACAAGGCAGACGATAATCATCATCGACAGTATTAATCTGTGAAATGAGAAGCAGAGTAAGAATAACCCACCTTGTCATAAGGAGGAGGGATGCCATCAAACACCTTCAGCCTGTCCAGAGCAGCCTGACCCCTCTTGGTTTTATGTGGAAGCATACCTGTTCAAGAAAGTCAACATATCCAATCATCTACCCATCCAATGACAGGGTGAAACTGATCACAGATGATTTTAGTGACATTCAAACTCAGTAGTCAGATCCGTAGTTTGGTATCATCAAAAAGGACTCAGATTCGGGATAAAGGTGTTCATCATTGTTTGAAGTGTAGCCACTGCAATGTGTCCGTGACAGACAAAAAAAAACATATCACCTCTTACTGTCCTCCAGAAGATTCTGCTGGGGGCTCTGAAGTGATATGGTCCACGGGAAGGGTTGGTGTTCATCCTCTTGCGGAGGAAAGCCAAGTACTTCACTGTGTGTACACAAAATCTAAATTTACCACCAATTTTCAACTGTTTCACATTCATAAAGTCAGTGTATTGAAAACACAACATACTTATAGGTGGTCAACAAACTTACGTTTGTTGCGGTAGAAGTTTCCAGAGATGTTGATACCCTCACACCTCACCACCACAATTTTGTGGCCTGTAAAGAGAACATGATTTTTATTACTAAAAAAAAAATAAAATAATATCTCAGTAAGAGACTCACAGCTGTTGAAACCTATACACTAAGCACATGACTGACAACTTGGTCACAATCCCAATTCTTAAAACGATTTACACCCAATGTTAACAGAGGTTCAGAATATTACGCTTTTTAAAGATAAAGAAATACTAAACCACTATAAATAACATTAAAAAGCATAAACTTACCCAGCAGCACTTGCTTGGCCACAATAGCGGCAAGACGACCGAGTAGATGGCCTCTGCCATCAATGATCAGAACCTATGAAGAAATGAAACCAGATGCATTTTATTAGTGCGGTTTGGATTAACTTCATATGCTTCCATCAAAACGTTGCTTTTTGTCTCAGATGGTAGTGCACGTCAAGTATTCTCATGGTCGTTAGACTCGAATAATGAACTATGGTTGCGAGCTCGTCACCTACAAGAAGCACATCTGACATTAGCCATGTTATCCATCAGATTAACACGCCACCAGCAATATCTCTACACGTTTTGTGGTTATTTCGTGCTATACATCAAAACGTGAGCTTTACAATGGACAACGGTGTAACAATTCAGCCCACTGCAGTAAAACGCACACTTCTATTAGTTTCGGCCTAAAGGATTTCATACATCCCTACTATTCAATTACATGTTCTGAGGACATGAGTAGTTTATTTTAGAGTACCTGAGCATAGACAGCAACTCTAGTCCGTTTTTTACAGAACGAGTGTAACGATCACTACAGGCCTGGACTTCCAGCAAGACAACATGCGTGCGTAGGCACGCATTTCTCTCCCAAAAACAGTAGTTCTACCGTGTATAAGGGAGTAAGATAACGCAAATAGCGTCAGGTAACGTTCCCTACACGTTAGCCCTCAAATACTACTTTCCCTCGCTAAAGAAAAGCGAGAAAACTGAATGTAAATCGCGCCGCTCAAACACACCTTATTGAACCGGTCCGCCATGATGTGGGAAAAGAAAGACACGAGGGGCCGCCCAACGTAAAAGACAGGGGCATGGGCGGGGCTTCACGCATCATCGGAAATGACGTGACAGACTGGCTGTTCTTCAGAGGACGTTTGTAATCTGATCCCAGTACTTTACCTGTTTCTTTAGACCCATTTGAAATCCCAGTAGGAAAACTATGCTTTTTGTCACATCCTTCATCACGCAACTATAAGATTAGATCGCTTTTTCAAAAGGAGCTTGTAACAACTCCATATGTGGTGTCTTATTGGAAGAATGTTGCTGATCATATTGACTGGAAAAAAGTATGGACTCTGTCTTCGAAATACATAATAACTAACAAGGTTAGAGACATCTCATTCAAATTGTTACACAGATTTTACCCAACTAAAGTGTTTTTGAAAAGGTTCAAATCAGATATAGATACAAGCTGTGTTTTTTGTGGTGACCCTAATGAAACTGATATGCATATCTTCTGGGATTGTCCTCACACGCAGCTATTTTGGATTGAATTCTCTAATGTTATCAATCGCAATGTGCTTCAGGGTTTCTCCTTGCTTTTCAAGGATGTACTGTTTGGCTTCTTTAACATGCAAAAAGATAAAATTAACGAATATTTTATTATTAACCTATTGTTACTTCTTGCAAAATTTCATATTCACCGCAGTAAATTCACTCATCAAAAACCTTTATTTATTGTTTTTAAAAAAGAGGTTCAACAGTATATCCAAGCTATTTCATCTTCCAAGAATCTTAAAGCTATTAAAACAGTTAATTTATTTAATCTTTTTAATATATTTTGTTAAAGCTTTGTTTTGTATTATTTACTTATTGTTACATACGTCTAGAAATGGTGCTTTGCATGTAATGTCATCTCTTTGTGCATAATGTTGATATTTTCTGTACTTTTTTCTTTGGTGCCTTGGCATTAATAAAAAAAAAAATAAATAAATAAAAAAAAAAGAAAGAAAAAAAAACGTTTGTAATCTGATTATTTATTTCTACTGCCATCAACTGGAGTGTAAATGAGCTACATGTGCTCTAAAAATCACGAAAAAAAGGAGATCCAATAATACTGCATAATTTGGATGTTCCCGTAATTTAACACACTTTATTAAGCCTGACTGACTCATAAACATAAATACCTGAAATAGGTCTGTGAGATAATACAAATATCTACCTGCAGGAATAGGGTACTATAATTGAAAGTAGTTTATAATTTACAGATTAATATTGGTGCTCAAATTAATTGTTGGCTTTGTTCACCAAAGATATTATTCATACCAAGACACACTTTCATATTTGAGACACAATTTCATGTTTATTGTCAACTTTAAAACTTTAATACATGTATTAGTTCAGTGTTCCAGTCATATCTGTATTATAATATACTTTAATAAGTGAGAGCAGAGATCACAAATGCTTAATAAAAATAAAGCATCTACAATTATTCAATGACATTTGAAACGTGTGGGGCATTTGTCTATGAAATGTAATGTCTAGATTTGCCAGTCTCAGTCATCATGTTTAAGTTTTTTGATTTTGCCCTCATGGCGACCGATTTCCTGTTGTAATCTCTCTATTTCCTTTTTGTGGTGGTCGATCTCCTCCTGGTGGTGTCTTCTTAGAGCAGCCAATTGTTCTTGCTCTTTTCTCCTGTGAAGGTGATAGAGGGGAAAAATAAGACATGCAATAACTTTTTAAGTGGCTTCAAATTGGTAAATAACAAATAAAACAGTCCATACAATGCTGTGTAAGATTTACAACCACACATAGCAGAATCAAATATTGAGAGGGCTGATTTTGCTAATAGCCACATATAAGCAGTACAGTAGTATGAGGGATGAAATTCGCAATGGGATCAAGCAAAACCACTCACTTGAAGTACATCTCCTCCTCGGCTGCCTGTTTCTTGCCGAATGCACCTCCTGCCTCCCTCACCGCACCTCCACCGCCACCTCCTTTCCCAGCACCTTTACCCAGTTCTCCTAGCTTTATCAAAGAGAGACAGGCACAGATTGCACAACGAATAGTTTATTACTCTACCAGGAAATAGTAACTGCTCCATGGACTGACATGCACAAATTAAGCAATTCACTGAGCTATATATATATATATATATATATGGTAGGTGCTGCACTGCTCCAGAGATTTTGCAGTTGAAAGCTCAAAGAATGGAGAATTATCCTGAATGTAAACAAAGGGTCATAACACAAGGGCATACTGAAAGCGCTCCAGTTGTGTCACTGCGTAAAAACGGCTGATACTTCGACGCTTTACGTTAAAACAACATATAACGTAATAATAAACAAACACATTTTACGAAATACATGACAACAGACTGACACTGCGTGCTGAAAAGGTAAAATCATTGTATTTTTTCTTTAGTAGGCTAAATACCAAAATATTTTATACATAACTTTTCTACCTGATCGGACGACATCCTGATCTGTGTGACCAAAAAAGTCCTAATGTTACGGTTTAGAAACCTTGCCATTCTCTCTTCAGGCGATCAAGCATGCAGTGACATGAGCGTGCGCTCCTGTCTAATGACTCAAATCCAAACAGGAACGTACCATTATTAAAGCAAAATAGTTGAACGCTGTGTAAACACACTCACATACATTGTTATTCTAGGGTAATTATAAAGTTAATTTCTTCTTCTTCTTTTTTTTTTTTTTTTTTTTTAAATATATACATATTGTACAAAACAAGCCGATAGTTAACAGGATTTTTGTAAAGTCACTGATAATGGTACAGTCGATAAACCCGGCAGAAATGCTGTATGCTCGCTGACCTGAGCTGACAGTATGTAAGCGCGAAAAAGACTATCACATCGTATCTATGTAACTTCGCAACTATGTACGGCTGCAATCAAAAAATTTCAACCCCTTTGACCTGCAAGACATTCTGCTGCCGTGAACAAAAATTATGAAAACAATTCAACCATGCATCAGTGAACTGTAATAGGAAGTATATTAATACTATTTGAGTGATTCGTAGTAAATAATGTACAAATATCACGTTTTGTATAGAATCTTTAATTTTTGATAGGCTACTATAAACGTGCCTCCCACCAAATATTTTTTAGTAAGATTTAAATCTGAAGACTGAACAGCCACTCAGTAACATTCTACGACCGATTGACATCACTTTTAATGCCACTGTACTATTATAGATGCAAAAAATCTATGCATATTAATGAAGAGCAAATATATCTGTTGAAAATACTTCAAACAGAAATATGTAGATAAAAAAAATTCTAAATTTTTGATATAAATGTACGTTTTTCTCCTTGATCATTTTGTACCAGTAAAATAAGTGAATAGAGAAATTAAAGAGCCTGCAGATTTATTAAAAGAAAAAATGGAAACATAAAACAAGCTCACACACCAAAGCTGTTGTGATGTTTTATTCAATGATGCAAAAGTTCATCTTTCCAGTCCAAACATTTCAGATGTGACAAGACATATTCCATGTGGAATAAGTTTGAACATAAACTCTCTCTAAGGATTTGTTATGGTTTAGGGCTTATTTTCAACAGGTGGGCATTCTATGGACTCTTCAAGCCATTGCTACTCCGCATTAATCCATTTACATGTCAGTCACATTAAACATTTTGACCAGATTGAACATTCTTAATGTGAAAACTCACAAGAATCCTCATAAATGCAGTTTTCACCAGCAGATACTCTGATACTATTCAGGGTTTAAATTCTCCGAGGAAATGAGGGAAATGTGACAGCATAATGTTTCTACACATATTCTCATAGCAACATCTTACACACTCTTAACTAATAAAACATTTCTAACCACTCATTAAATATTTTTATAGTCGACCTGGCCCTTGTTTGTTGCTCATATTTCACAAGAATTTATATATTTACACAAATGTTCAAACCCCTTTATTAGGTAAAACAAAGAACAAAATTATTTCAAAACGCTGAAAAAACTAAAATTGGAATAGACATTTTAATTGGCCTAACTGAGCCATACAAGTTCAGAACAGCAGTCTCATTGGGTAGTCCATAACATCTGTCATCTGATCCATTTCATTTCATCTGACTATCCTGCAGACAGTCCTCATTCCGGTTTCAACAGACATTATTTAAAGTACACCAGCTGGCACTCAGTGTTAAATGTAAGAATCTCTTGGTTTCATATGTTGCTGAAGGCCCTTCTTAGATGTTTTAACCTCCTCTCTCTCACGGTTCAAGTGGATGACACTAAATTAAAGTCTAAACGCATGGATCTAAAGAACCGGAGAGGGCAATTCACAGTTAAAATTTATAAACGAATTAAAACAAACAAAACCATATCACGAACAACTGCAAAAGGCATACTGAAAGCACAGAATCAAAAATCATTAACATCTTGTACACTGAGTTGTCTGAAGCCATCTGAAAACAATTTAGACTTCTTTCCAGGGTGATAAACAAATGGCAAAAGTCAAACACTTAAGAAGAGGAATGGAAATAAAAGAGAGAGATAGGCATCGATATCAGAGGGCCAATAGAGGCCGGTGGAGACCCTTTCTTGGGGGAGCGAGTGGTGAACGTGGCGCCCCCTTGCAAAGCCGTCAGTCTTGCTTGGGTCCAGTGAGGGCTCTGAGCCGCTCTAGCAGGGGAGGATGGGAGTAATGCCACATAGAGAAGAGCCGGTCTGCTACAGGGAAGCCTAGGTTGTCCTTATTGAGCTTGATGAGAGCAGAGTACAGCTCAGACGATCGGCCCATACTGCGCGCGAATGCATCTGCCTGAAACTCAAACCTTCGGCTCAACACCGTCAAACAGAATGACAGCAACTGAAGTGGGAAAAAGAAGGTGAATTGGATCAGATACATCTGAATACTAGGAAAATGGTTGTATTTAGATTTCTTTATATTTATTGCCATATCAGCTTCACAGGGTATTACATGGCAGATACAGATTGAACAAACAATAAGTACAAATATTTTAGAAAATTAAACTTGGGGGAAAAGACTACATTTTATATATCCAACTTTAGAAATGATTCTTTAAATGTACTTTTTGTCAGAGTCCATCTTATAAAACAAGTACTTAAAAGTTTGTCCTGATAAAAATCATTGTCTCATGACAATAAAAAACATGTTTTACAGACAAGTTAGTGCTACAATATTGGCATGTTGGTGGTTCTTCCTTTAATAAATGCTAATGAGTCAGTCTAGTATGGCTATACGACACACAACTTGACTATCCAGTACCCATGTCTTTCGCAAACGTACTGTAACGTCCTGCATGTATTTCTAAGCAAAAATATTCACACAGAGGTTAGAATGTGCATAATTCGCAAACAAATCCCCATGTATTTTTCAGAGAGAAAGAGGAAAGGAGAGAAATGCAAGAGGTACCTCATTGTAAGGTGAGAAGATAAACTGAAAGATGATCATCAGCCCGATAAGAGTTGGTTGGGTGTCATGAAAACCAAATGCCATGAAGAGCTCTTTTCGACCAATCAGGATAGCAAAAAGGAAAAAGCACAAGAAGGAGTTCATCTGTAAAGAAACAGGGAGTCAAATTATGGTCCTCTGTTCATGCGCCCTTAAAATTCTGTGCTTTCAGTGTCATATGTTTTCATCAGCTACTGTGAACAGTACCTAATAAAATTCTACCGTGACAACAATGCAGAAATGCACAGTGACAAAAACAACTGATACAACTGATGTGAGAAATACACAAGACAAGAATGCATTTACTTTAAGACTGTATTAATCTGTTGGTTGACAGCTGGTAGTTACAAAAATAGGAAGGAAAAAACACCAAACGTAATTTTAGGAATCTGTAACACTTGAGTTTAAGCTGTAAAGCACAGCCACACAGACAGAAACTCACCTGGCTGATGACAATGTTCTTGACTGTATGGCCTAGTTTCCAATGTCCCAGTTCGTGTCCAAGAACTGCCAGTACCTCAGGGTTACTGCAGCCCTGTTTCTTGTTCTGAATACAGACAAAAATGTAAAAACAAAAAACAAAAACGCATTTCATCCAATTTGTTATTGATCTGGCTCTGACCCTCTGACCTTTGGTTTGGACTTGCTCTCATTGCGCGCTGCTTCGTTCTCCTCTCCCGTTCCTGGCTCTCTCTCTCCAGATTTATTTAAAGGGGAGTAATCCTCCAAAAGCGTATCGAATAGCACAATGCGCTTGTTTTTGAAGAAGCCATAGAAATAGGCATTACTGTGGGAAGATCTCTTTGAACCTAGAAAAGAGAGGACATATATATTTGGAGAAGGAAGATTATATTTATGTACAATTATAGTTCTATAGAAAGTAATGAGATGAAAAGATGATTTGCTGTACCTTCCACTACATAGATCTTGGTGAGGGGGAAGTAGATGGACTTTGCCATGCTCTCAATCTCACTCTTTAGCTCTCCATCTGGCAGTGGAGTGAATTTATCAAACAGAGGGGCGATGTAGTCTGCGTAGATAGTCACCAGAATCTGTAGAGCAAAATGGGAGGGACAGTTCAAGGCACTTTTTCTTTTTCTCACAGACAACACATTCAGCAAAAGCCAGGAAAACTGACCAGTGAGACGATGAGTGTGAAGAGCCAGGCATAGATGAAGAAGTAATCACCACCGATCTTGATGATGTAGAGGAGCAATGATGTCACTGGCAACAAAATACACTGAGTCACAGCAAACTTCTTGAGAGCGTCTTTCAGGAAGAAACCCAGTGTCTATAAAGAAGGGACAGAGGAGACATTTCAATCTATTTCATTTTATTTAGTTAGTTTTATTCCTGCTATGACAGAGAGATAGATATGAGCAAGACTTTATCTACCTGCTGGTTGAATCCATGCTTCTCCTCAATAACAAAAGTGCTGTAGAGGCTCCAGGGAAGGCCAGTGAGAGCACTGAAGAGAGTTGCCAACATCAGGAACACCAAAGACTGGGAGATCTGTAGGAAAGAAGAACATTTTAAATAATGCAGTGCCTTTTGGATATGTTCACAACAGAGAATAAAACTTTTTTTTACTAGTATAAAACTCCTCTTACTTCTGCAGTATATAGTCTGTACAGTATGCTCTTTGTCGAAAACCAGAACAAGTCTGCAGATTTTGGCAAGACAGAAAACTGTGTGATGGACATAGACCTTTTCAGCTCCAAACTATAATTCCATCCAGTTGGAGAGTATCAAACATGTTTCATATTTTGAGCTAGTTTTAGAACACACCGTTTTCATTTGCTATGCATATGCTAGCAACAAGTCACATGCTTCTGCATGAGTCTTTAGTGTGTGATGCCTAGATTTTTCTGTGACCATTTACAAAGTCGACAAGCGTATCATGCATAATGTTTTAAAATTTGTTCAGAAGTGGTGTAGTGTATTCCAGGCCTCAGTTTCACAGGAGTCTAATTCAGGTGAAGTTAAATAAACATGAGTAAAAGCACCATATAGATACGAGTAAATGCATATTGACATTTGAGAACAAAAGGGATTACCTGTTTGAACTAGGACTGTGAGAAAGGCTCACTAGTAATGGACAATGACTTACTATGTGGATGCACAAGAGTGCTCTCTTTCCGATCGCGGGGACTTTTATTTTGGCGGAATGCAGCGCATTCTGTGGAGTGCGTCACAACGCTGTACGTACGTGATTCAGTATTGCATTAGCCGCATTGTAAATTTTTTATCCATAAAACCAAATTTCTCAATACGTTACCTAGATTTGAAGTCTTTCTTGCG
>JAFVLL020028842.1:116182-155056 GCA_021397915.2 Tor tambroides | reverse complement strand
TATATATATATATTCATATTCAAGTCACATACAGGTATAATATGAGGACAGGTCGACATCTAAAAGTTATTATCTATTATCCTCACTTTGTCCGGCTTTTCATGTCTCTTATGTGGCAGATACTGGGTTTTTGCACATTAATTCGGCTTTAGAAGAACGAGCTGGGAGCGCAGACAGTCATTAACATTCATCCGTTCAGCTGACGCTTTTATGTAAAGCGAAAAATAAGGGATTTATTCTAAAGAGGCAGTCGACTGTCATTCTCTGATGTCACTCAGTCACACCTGTCCATCATTTAATCTGTAAAGTCTGTAGGCTACTTTACTCCGGGGTGAATTCGCTAATCACCATCATCTTCTTCTGACCTCACACTTAACAAGATAGCAGCCAATTTTCACAGTGATGTTTCCCTGGCGGATAAATTTGACATGAGTTCGGCCTTAGTGACGACAGTCCATCTATGCCGGTTGTCATGGTTACACGGAAAGCCATCAATTAAGAAGCGGAACATGTCTCTCAAGCTGTATAATCTCCCCTGTAGCTAATATGTAAGAGAGAAGGGAGGTAAATATTATTTTCAGTTCTCAAGTGAAAATGTAGCTACTAAAGTCAGTGGTGAAACTGCCCTTTGAATCTGAAGTAGGTTATATTATGAAGTAGCCTATAAAATATTTTCATACAGCATGATAGTCAAAGCACTCACTAAGTCTGTGTTTTCTTTATGGTGGAATCGCTTAAGGGTGTTTGAGAACTGTTCTCTTTTGAGAAAACTTTTTCAACAAAAACTTGAGACATATTTGTGACATATAAATCAAAAGCAAAGATTAGCAATGATAGCAGGCTACATATGTTACCTCAGATTCTGATTCTAACAGAAAGCGCTCAAGCGGCATACTGTTGCTATAGCAACTTCGCGAGCATTTAGCGCGATTAAAATGTAATCTTACTTTTGTGATTGCTGTAACGTGCGTTACACATTTATATACTTAAAAAATAATATTTTTAAGACGCCTGTAGGCTACATTAACCTTTTTATTTATTTTTTGTTCCACTCTTACATAGATCAGCCTATTCGAGTCTCAAGAGCCTAATAAATTAGAAGTGACCTTGCTTAACACTGATTATATAATCATATAATCATAACTTCTAATATAGGATACTATTACTAAAGAATTACAAATTTTAGACTACATATTTTTCATATGCAGCAACATCAACAGGTCTAAACTCTGGGTATCAATCTTGAGTCATGAATTTCATTACTATTATTCCACTGTAAAGTTATTTCTGGTTTTGATTAACGGAGAACCCAAGATGATGAACGGAGTGTAGCTACGTGGGGAGGACTATAACGTGCACTGATACTCCCACGCGCCTCTGATCGTTCATTCAGCACCACAGCAACCGAACAGCGACCGCGGTGTGCACGTCAACAACGGAGATGGGAACGGTTTATTTTAAAAGCCGTATAGCAGTCGTTTTGTCAGCGCACATCATTGCGTTTTATCCAATCTGATCTGGACGCCTCGCGTGTTAATATGTGGACGCCTGTTTACTGAAGGAATATACGCTATAACGGAACGTCAAATGTGATTTGATCGAGAGCAACACTCCGCTGTGTAACATACTTTTTCTTGCGGTTCCTCTTCTGTCGTAAATCATGAAATACTTTGAGATTGTTTGTTGTTCTGAAAGCGCAAACATCAATCGAGAAAAACAGAATCGCGACCACCTCTTGTCGAGGCGAGCGCTCCGCCACACCTGACTGTTTTTCTGCCTCCGGTTGTGACATGAAAACTCGGACCAGAAAGAAACGGATGAAAGGGCGAAGAGCTGCAAAAGGCCATGAGGATTTGAAAGGGAACATATCAGATTGAAGTGGGAGCCCGGAACAACCCACAAGTCCGATCGCGACTGACAATCACAGGCATGGAGACACCAAAGATCAAGAGATGGTCGGAGGTCTTGCAACCTGTTGTTGATCCTGAGTAACTAGACAGAGATTTGATTTTGATTGTATCTAAATGGCAATGACTTGGGGGGTGAAACACTTTGATTTATGTCTTGTTTCTTGATTTGTGGTTCTTAATTCAAAAACATTTATTACTTTGAAGAGCAACTGTATTGAGCGCCTGTACTGGACATGAGCTTAGATTGACGCGTTTTGTTCGGGAATATAAAAGTATATTTATATTAGGGGGAAAAAACCCACCATTCATGGTTGGTTGGTTACCCTGATTCTGACCCTCTCCAGCCATGGGTTGCCTTCAGAGCGTCGCCTGCAAACCCCGAATTAAACGCGAGAACATCGTTGTTTACGACGTTTCTGCTACTATTGACCACTGCCCGACAGTGATCGAGGAGAATTCACCCATAGTGCTCCGCTATAAAACTCCGTACTTCAAGGCCTCCGCCCGGATAGTAATGCCGCCGATCCCTCGAAACGAGGCTTGGGTGGTGGGTTGGATTCAAGCGTGCACTCAAATGGAATTCTACAACACTTATGGAGACCTCGGCATGTAAGCATGCTGCATGTTTTATGACTTCAATGTACTTGTTCTTGACCAAAAACACAGCCTGAACTAAAATTACGGAAATTTAGCCACTGATAAGCAATCATTTATGTGGGTCAATGCCAAATAAGGATGTCCAAGATGACAAAATCTTTTTTTTTTTTTTTCTTTTTTTTTTAAAAAAGCTAGAAATCTTAGAAAAAAAGTGCCAACTTCTTGGAAAATGTAACCTTTGGGTCCAAGTTTCATACATATTTACAAAACAGTTTAGTCTAACCAACAATAAAAAACTCCAAAAACGTCAAGTAGTGTAACCATCAATTAAAAATGCAATCAAATACATGACTTTTGAGTCATGATTCATGAATATCAAGAGTTATCTGAAAGTTATTCAATTTGTCCTGAACAAAAAGTGCCTTTTCATAAAATTCAAAATATCTATAATTTCTTTAAAAATGTTGTCATGATCAAAATTATGTTGAGATGACTTTGATTAGATTAAAATATTAAATTATTTTCAATTATTTTTTAATTAATAGCCTAATGAAACAATAAGCCTAACAGCTTTAACATGTCCATTTCTATGGTCCAAAATTTCAGTGCATTAATGAGGTTTTTGATCTTTTTTCTAATTCACAGGAAAGTATTTTTTACTTTAAGCCAAATTAAATTAAAAAAAAATCAAAGTGGATTTAAATTGGAAATTGAAAACAGGTTCATTACAGAAGTGGATTTTTAATGTATTTTAGAATATGTAATTTTAAAAAGTGTCACTGACCCATCCATCACTCTGTTAATGTGAGTAAATCTTTCATTTATATGTGGCACTTTGTTTAATTATGTCTTTAAATGGTGTAAAGCAAAGGACAACTTCAGTGCAGTGCACCAGTGATTTATATTCACAGAGAGTATGCATACATCAGCTCAGTGCCTGAGGGGAGGAGGGTTTGCACCTTCATCAGTCACTGCTCTTTCATTTATACTCCCACAAATGAGTTTCACAGCCTGTCACTGGATCAGACGGGGAGAGGCAGCGGATAAAAACAGAATAGCTGCTCTGAAACATCAGCGTGGTTGCTAAACAGAGTTTAGTATTGCAGGCGAAAGCAATTACGTGCTCACTGCCTAATCTACGAATAAAGACAGAGCAGGAGAACGAGATAGAGACATTCTCACACCCACCCACGAGCCCTGTGACGCGTGATGTGGGCCCTTCTGATGCTGCCTGGGGGGCCTGTCTGTGTGGAGGTGTGGACATGTGTGTGGGGGTGTGTATTACAGCCTGATCGGGTGGTTGCGTGGGGTTTTCTGTGACACAGATGGTGCCGTACCGAGGAAGAAATGCCAGTGCCGGGTCATACCTAACAACACCCAGCCACATTAACGTCCTCTCACACTGAGTCATTTTACACTGGCAGCTGGGACCCTGATAATGAATGTCATCATTAACCCCAATTATCATTTGCACACTTGGACTCACCATTATATATTCAACAGCACAACTGTGGTTGTTTGTTTAACCTCTAAACGTTAATTTCCACAGGTCAAGCTGGGAGCTGCCAGAGTTACGAGAAGGACTGGTCAAGGCCATCAGCGACTCGGACGGCGTGAGTTACCCGTGGTACGGAAACACAACCGAAACTGTGACCCTCTCCGGCCCCACGTCCAAACCTTTACGCTTCACTGTCAGCATGAACGATAACTTCTACCCCAGCGTAACATGGGCCGTACCGGTGAGCGAGAGCAATGTGCCTTTGCTCACGCGGATCAAACGCGACCAGAGCTTCACCACTTGGCTGGTGGCTTTGAATATGGCCACACAGGAGAAGATCCTCCTGCAGACAGTGAAGTGGAGGATGAAAGTGGACATCGCTGTGGATCCCTCCAAGCCGCTGGGCTCTCGAGCAAGACTCACCGGCCGGGTGCACCAGGACCAGCCCAAGGTGTTGACCCATATGGAGTCGATCCCCCCTAACGCTCTGGGTAAACCCAATGCTAATGATGCACAAGTGCTAATGTGGAGGCCGAAGCGAGGACCACCATTAGTGGTGATTCCCTCTAAGTAGCAGGTTGTGCGAAAACTTTGTTTTTTAATCAAAATAGTCAATCTGCCTTAAATCCACACCGCTGCCTTGAAAGAGATACTTGGTTCTTGAACGGCCCTGGAGACGCTTAAAGGGACAGTTCATTCAAAAAATGAAAATTCTGTTATCTTTTACTCACCCTCATGTCACTCCAAACTTGTCTGACTTTTAATCCTTCTGTGTAATGCAAAATGATATATTATGTTAATCCAGTGAAACAAAACATTGGACCCCACTGACTTTCATTGTGCAGACAAAAAAAACACTGAAAATATCTTCTTTTGCATTCCACAGAAGAAATAAAGTCATACAGGTTAGGAAAAAATATAGTTTGGGTGAACTGTCCCTTTAATTAGATAGTAAAATTTGCCTTAAAACCTCAGAGTCAAGTATCAAGGAGAAGAAACCATACATCTGGTGTACATAAAGGGGTACCAAAAATAAAAATTCTGTCATAATTTGTTCACTTTCACGTCATTCCAAACATGTATGACCTTCTTTCTTCTGTGGAAAATTAAAAAAAAAAAAAAAGAAAAAAGATATTTTGAGAAATGTTTTAGTGCTTTTTTTTTTGTCTGTACAATGGAAGTCAACAGGCTCCAATGTTTGGTTCCCAATGTTCTTCAAAATGTTCTTCTGCAGAAGAAAGAAATGCATACAGGTTTGGAACCACATGAAAGTAAATAAAATGACAGAATTTTCATTAATTTTTTATTTTTCTAGAGGAGTATCCCTAAAAGGCTGTTGAAATCACAGACTATTCAAGTATCCACAGATTATTCCAACATTCTCCTTTAAAAGTTCTCTGTAAGTGTAAAATGTCTAAGCTACAAAGAGGCCAGTCTTGCTCAGGCAGAGCAGCAAGCTTTACATCCTAATTATAGATACACAATGTTGCAAAACAAGAGAAGCAGTTGTGCATGAATGTACGACTTAAGAAGGTCTACAGCTGAATTCAGCATTGCCTTTTAGCTCAATCAGTATTATTCAAAGTTCATTTGAAGGAAGCAGAAAGCTTTAACCATCAGATACGTTTGCTATTCAGCACGGCAGAATATAAGTAAGAAGAGATGTAAGACTTCTTAATTCTACTAAGCATAACCTGGACTGTGAATACAGCTGCTGTGGAAATGAGGGAACTTCAACTGCTTAAATTTCTATGCTCTAAGCTTAAGAATGTCTGGTGCTGTCTACTAATTCAGTGTTCTGCTCACCTGGGAGCGAGGGAATCGAGGGAGGGGAAGAAAGAGATTTGAACAGTGCTGCAAACACCAACTCCCACCGCTACTCATTAGAGAGGTGAAAACCATCCGGACCTTCCTACTGAGATAACAAACACACATCCAGACACAAAAGCACAACAAACACTCAACCGCCGCCGCCTTTGAAGCACCCTCCTCTTCCTCCTCTAGAGAGTCCTGCGCCTGCACAAATTACAGTGGAGTGACTGCTTGATTATCAAAAATGAATCCAATCAATTTGCTTGAGCGTTAAAGCCACTGGATTTGTATAAACTGAATTTATGGGATGCGCAGACTTCAAAAACAACATTACCAATGCTGGTCTTCAGAGGTCACCATAGAGTTTATTGATTTTGAGGTTCACAGTGTGTTCTGAAGGACTGGGGCAGCTAGAGTTGTCCTGACTGTAAAATTTATTTGCCTTTTTAATTACCTTTTTCAAGCTGTGACTGCATGCATTGTTTTTACACCTTTTGAAAAAAATGCCAAGCTTTTTCTTTTCAATTTCGTGCTGCCCTGGTAAAAAAATGTGTGTATTGTTTAAAAAAAAAAAAAAGAGATAATTACACACCTGATTTATTATTACTCCTCACCAGATATTAATATAGCTTCACACAGTGCAAAGTCACAAAAAAGAACTTCCTTGCATATATAATGGAGTAACTCAAGTATTCTTTGTTGCCTGGTGACAGAGGTAATCTGTAAAATAATCTGTAATCGCAACATCCTGCAAACTGACTGACTAGCATCATCTTAAGTATTGTTATCATTTTCATTATTATAATATCAAAAGTTTAAATTCTATTCACAAAAGATCACTTATTCCCTCAATTTCTACGGCACAGAAATGAACCCAGCAACTCAGTCAATTAAAATAGCATAAAAATTTTTTTAGGACTTAAGCAGTTTGAATAATGACACAAAAATACAGTGATGCAACAACCCCATTAGTAACATCCATTGCAGAGTTTCTGCGAGATTCAAGTTTCATTTGTGGCAAATTACTGCAGACCACAAAAGCAGCCACTGCCCCTTGAAGATGAACGGATATTAAATGGCTAAGAAGAGCCAAGAGGCTTTGTGCTCAAGGTCCTGATTGTCCAAAAAAAGGTCTCAGCGCATCCATCAACATTTGAAAATGGCACGTTACAAAGTGTTTTTATCCATCACCCATTAATGTGATCAGTGCCAATTAATGTATTTCACACTAAACGTGAGTTTCACTGAAACCAGAGATCCAGAGCATTTCATCCAGTGCGCTTCAGCTCAGCACTGCACAGCAGTGGCCCAGCCTGTTATCCAACCTTGTATCAATCCTTTTTCCCGCTCTCTATGTCTCCTCTCCTCTTCTCTATCCTTCCACTCATTTCATCCTGTTGTTCCACTCCACTTTCACCTCGTCCATCCTCTTTTCATGCCCTGCTTGGGTTGGGTGCCGGCTTGCTCTCATAACCGTAGAGAAACGTCGCCATTATGACCAATACTGTGCCCAGGAAGAACACACTGGACAGAAAAGAAAAACCAGAAGGTTTTCAGTTTTCAATTAAAAACCTCTTTTTTTTTTTTTACTTAAAATCAATTGAATTTAAAGCATTTATTGATCACAAGACATTAAAAAAAATTTCCTTTTTACCTGGTAGGCTCGAAATCCTCAAGCCAGAAATATGAAATGCATGTGGAGAGGATAATTGAGAGGGATGTAGCAAAGCCTTTCAGTATGTTGTCAGCATACTTGATGACAGCAGCTATCACGAGCCCTCCAAGAGCCTGCGGGAAATAAAAAAAAAAAAATCAATTTATATTGTTGCACATTAATGTGCTGCAGGGGAAAAGCTCTTGTGTTGGCTTCCTGTTAGCTGTTGACGAAGCAATTATTCTGACTCACATGTAAACTTGTTTGCACTTCAGAAGTCTTGTACTGAAAAGTGTTCAGGCTCACCTGGAGAGCGACCACAATCCAGGTCAGCGTGTTGTAGCCCTGAAACATTCCGTGTTCTTGGACTCTGTCACCATCATAGGCCAACATCCCGAAAATCCCAAAAACAAGGCCAAACATGCCTGCACAAGACACAAAGGGCAAAACATATACCACAACACTCATTATTAATTTATTTATACATATATTATTTATATATTTCAATTATAAATACATTTATTCTCCAACTATAATTAAGACTGAATGAACGTATAAAAATGAATTTAAAATCACAATCAGTAAATGATTTCATATGTATTACCATTTAAAAGTTTATAGAATTTATATGATCAAAAATACAGTAATATTGTGAAATATTATTAGAATTTAAAATGTTTCTATTTTAATACATTTTAAATGCATTTTATTTTCCGTGATAGCAAGGCTGGAATTTCAGTAGCCATTAGTTCAGGTATCAGTGGCACAAAGTCCTTGAGAAAACCTGTTTGGTTTTTTTTCTTTTCTTTTCAGGATTCTTTGATGAATACAATGTTCAGAAAGAACAGTGTTTATCTGAAATAGAAATCTTTTGACCTATTATAAATCTTTACTGACACGTTCGATCCATACGTCCTTGCTGAATAAAAGTACTAGTACAGAAAAAAAAAAAAAATCTTACTGACCTCAAACTTTTGAACAGAAGCGTGTAAATGTAAGTGAATAAATGAATGGCTTCATTCTGAGAAAACTAGTTATGATAAACTTTGATATTATCATATTACAGGTTATCAAATTATGTTGGCACTCACTAAAGAACAGAGATGCTTTTTTGGCTCAGCTCATTATGATGAACAGAAGTTCACACTAGGAGGTGAATCACTACAGACTCTCAATTCACACATTGGCAGTTATAAATAAACCCTACACTGAGATTCCACATGGCAAGAAAGAAAACACACATGCATAAATATTAGCCTTAAGCTCCTGAATGTGACCTCAGACTGTTTTGTTCAAGGATTCTGCTTGCTGAAAGAAATAAAACCTAGTTGTTTGAAATTTGAGATTATCTCGCAGAAAGGTTAACAGACTTGTAGTGTAAAAACAGATTATGCGTGTCATAGTGCTCCACGCTGTCACTTCATTTTCACCTAAGCCGTGTGAAGTGTTAATTTGATCTGAACACTGACATGTTTAGACTGAGGAAAAGCATCATACATTACTACCCAGTCTGAAGTCTGTGCCCTCTGCGAGAGGTTTTGATTACACTAAACCCACAATTTATTGAATGACTTTATATGCAAAATCCCTCTAGTACAGCGGCTGACAGGTGTGTTTGCACTGTCACGCATAGCCCATCACAGTGATGCAGACTGCTCTGCTTTTTTGTTGCTTTTTGCTCATAGAACAATACTTTGTACTTAGCATATGTTAAAAATGCCACTTCAGTAAATACTGTAGGATCTTACCTGTGCTAACGGAGGTGTAAAAATCAAATGTAAATAAGCAAATCATCAATGCTCTTTACAGCAAGATTCATTAAAAATCTTTAATCTAATTAAAGGAATAGTTTACACAAAATAAAATCCAAGCCATCCAAGATGTAGATGAGTTTGTTTCTTCATCGGAACAGATTTGGAGAAATTTCACACCTTACATTCCATTTAGCTTTTAGAATTTTACATGCCATGCTCACCAAAGGATCCTCTGCAGTGAATGTGTGCCGTCAGAATGAGAGCCCAAATACGGCACCCATTCACTGCAGAGGATCCATTAGTGATGTCATGCTACATTTGCCCAAATCTCTTTTGATGAAGAAAAAAACTCATCTTCATCCTGGATGGCCTGAGGGTAGTAAATTTTCATTTTTGGATGAGCTATTTTGTTATGCATAACTGACCTTGTTTTGAACTCAATATAGAGATGTTTAGGATAATATAAAAGCCATTTTCTTTATAAACATACTTACCAAGCTGGATGTTTCGGACCCAAACACTCTGCTTGGTCTCTTTAAGGATCTTCTCAAAGTAGACACCAGCAAACCCACTAGAGCAACAGGCCACTAACACAGCCACCAGCCCTACGAACTGTGAGCCTGCAGTCAGCTGCTCTTTTTGAGAATCTGATGGGGAGTCCGCTGGCCACTGTCCAAACATATGTTCATGAATAACATTAATACATCAAAGACTTTTTTGGCAGGTAAACTATAATCAAGGTATTTTTACCTGTACAAGTGCAATGCCGGCCATAAGAATTAGCAGAGACAACCACTGATAAACCCCGAGCCTGCGGCCCAGCATAGACACTGAAAACAGGGCTGTGGTCAGGATTTTCAACTGGTATGTCACCTAGAAGTGTACAAGAAAAGAAAAAAACATAAGAACAATAGCCATAAAAAAAATAAGGCAACTAATGGATAGATAGTGACTTACCTGGTAGGTAGCTGCATCAAGGTTGGACAGAGCTACGTAGAGCAGGTTATTCTGTAGCGTGTAGATCCCTGAAGGAATCGCCAGCTTCAGCGTCTCTACAGGCTTGTGGAGAATCTCCTGTCTCAGAATACTGCTCAGTGCTCGGCCGCTGTAACCTGCTTCACACAGACACAGCAGTTACCCGGAAACAACAAATCAAATTCACAGCCAGTGTAGATTTTAATTTCAAATAAATGCTGTTCTTTTCAACACAAAAATATCAAGCAGCACAACTGTTCTCAACAAATAATAATAAGAAATGTTTCTTAAGCATCAAATCAGCATATTAGAATCATTTCTGAAGGATCATGTGACACTGAAGACTACAGCTTTGCCATCACAGGAACAACTTATATTTTAAGATGCATTCATTAATAACTGTAATAACATTTCACAATATTACTGTTTTACTGCATTTTTGGTTAAATAAACGCAGCTTTGGTGAGCATAGGAGACTTCTTTTAAAACGATAAAGTTTTTTTTTTAACCAACCCCAAACTTTTGAATGGTACTATATATTTCACACAAAACGGAAAATTATTTGTGAAAATATCTGTTTGCAAGGTACCAGGCTGATATTATCAGTGCTTACAAGAAAAAAGTAATCACTGGATTTAGCAAAATTTGCCACGTTAGAGGTATCAAATATTTGAAAAATACTCACAATCTGAAGCACAATGTCAGTGTAGAAATTCACGAGTAGACTGTAAATTAATCAATTAGTAACCCACTTAGTACTTTTGGGTGGACAGAAATTGTCTACATACATTTTTACACTATTCCTTCTGTGTTTTCATACAACTGTTCACAAAGACTGCTGCACCATCTATTTCAGTCATGCTGGAGGGAACTGCAGGGGGTTCATGAATTGATAAAATGCTAGCAATTATTAAACCAAAAATGTAAAATCAATGATTTAAAAATAAAAACATCAAAATAAAACACTTCATAAAAAAGATATCTTGTTTGTTTAGTTGATTTAATTAAACTAAATTATTGAAATATTAACTTAAATAGAGACAACATAGGGACATTTTAATACAATATTTTGTAATTTCTTACTGTCATCAGATGTTGTTTAGTGTAGAAAGATGAGTATCATAAAACTTTTGCAAAAAAACAAAAGCAAACCAGATGCGAATGCAACTACTTGTCTCACGCATCTCTCAAACTTTAAATACGCAGACAGAGACTGAATTTCTCACTGCATTCACAGTCACTCACAGAAAGAAGTGAATGACTTTCTAAGAACTAGAATCTGACTACATTATTACCATGGTGCTTTCAGGAAAAGATATCAAAAACAATCTCAAGGAGGAAGGAAGCCCCATGAAACTCACTATGATCTTTGAAGACAAGCCCCACACAGGTGAGGATCTTGAGGAACTCTGCCACCACCACCGCAGAGGAGGCCAGGTAACGCGGCCCGTCGTCCTGCAAAGTGCGCGAGTAACGCATGGTCAGCACCAGGGACGTGGTCTGGAACACCAGAACCCCCAGAGAGAGGTACTTCAGCTTGGCTGATGCCATGATGACAGCCTCTCACAAGGAGACCAGGACAGACTGGGGTGACATGAGAAAGAAAGGGGCAAAGAGCAGACAGATGTTGAAATACAATGTTGTCCCAGCTGGGTCTGAAAAGCAAGCTGCTCTCTAAATATTAATGGCCGTAAACAACAACTATAGTGTCTTTGACCAAGAAATCAAACATTAACCCTGGAGTTTACTAAATTTAGGACATTTAAAGAGATAGTTCACCCTAAAATGAAAAGTGTGTCATCATTTACAGTCAAACTTCATTCCTTCTGAGAAAACTCAAAGAGACACCTTGGTCACCATTCAATTTCAATGCACATTTTTCCATACAGTGAAAGTCGATGGTGACCGAGGCTGTCATTTTGCTTTACATCTCCTTTTGTATTTCAACGAAAGAAATAAAGCCAACAACATGAAGGTGAGTAAACAATGGTTAAGAAATGGCTAAAATGGTTAAAAAAAAGAGAAAAGGAGTAAAATATTCCGCAACTCAAGCGTAAATAATGTCAGCTGTAAAGAGGATTTACGCATTTACAAGTGTAAATGACTGAAAATGAATAAAATAATAAAACTAAATGTGTATAGTTTACCGCAAATCATAATAACGCGATAGGGCAGACGTTTGACATAAAACCATGATCCCACTTCGTAAAATAGCTGTAAATATCACATATATTTTCAGTCTCACCTTTTCTGAAGACTGCTGCAAAGATCCGGAAGAGTTGCAGTTTGTGAGTAGGAGTTTGAATACAAACATAAACGTTAAAACCCCGTCAAATGTCCATCTTGGTGATGAGTTTTGCATAAGTTGAATTTACATACAGTGAGTTAAATAGTTCAATACTGCCTTTTTTGACAGTCACACACTGAGAGCTACTGTAGCTAAGAGGAAATCAACCGTTCTGGGTGTTCCTCGCGCATGATCATCTGCTATGTGTCCACCCATGCCGGATACCCTCATTCATCAAGAATGAAAAGCAGACTGTCAAGTGAAGTGTATGAAATCTTCATATGAATCTCAACAATCTTGCAGTACTTCCTAGTGTTTTGTTGTTTCGATCCTCATTATGTGTCGTTGTCGCCACCTGTCGGTTGGCGGACAGAATGACTTCGAACTGAACCTTGATTAAGAAGCGCGCATTCACCTGCTTTGATTTGTGCTTATATTATTAGTCCTAGTTTTCGATCATTGTTATAAAATATCCTTTGCATGCTTTCCTTTTGCAAGTAGTGGATAATTGTAACACTAATATCAATCAACCTAATAAATAAATATATAACAATTAGAGATAGATAGATAGATAGATAGATAGATAGATAGATAGATAGATAGATAGATAGAGGGATTGAAATTAACTTTTTCACTCACCAGCCAGTTTGGCTGCTAAATTTTTAAATTACCGGCCATTCATAACTTCTACTAGCCAAAAAAAAAAAAAAAAAAAAAAAACAGAAATAAACCAACAGCTTGTGGCTGTCTACACTGGACGTGACAAAGCGACGTTGCAAATAATTTTGTGTCAGTACTAAGGGTGTGCGATATTGACAAAAAAAATCTCAATATTTTCTGGGATTTTATTGATAAAGATAATTAGACGATAGTTTGCTGAGTGTGTTATTGAGCTGGACTGCCGTGGACAGCTGACTCCTAAAGTTTTTGATAATCTTCATATTCTGTGTGGTCAGTTCACAGCAGTGATAGAACTTAATTTTTTCCAATAAGTTTAAACTGATTTTAACCTTTTATGGGCATTTTTACCTTTATAAAGCCATTTTTTTCTAAAAGTGTGCATCATCTTTTGAGTAAAATTCTTACATTTAATCAATCAATAATAATAATAATAATAATAATACATTTAGGCTGTTACTAAACAAATGAAATCAGTAGGCTATCAAGAAAATTCATCTTTGCAGAAGTTTATGGCATTTAGATGTATTTTCACATGTTAATGCAGCTTAGAGGGACATGGAATGCTTTAACCTGCAGTTACAAATGCATAAATAAAGTTTTGATATTTTAAACATGAAATGTTGAATACTGATATTTGAAATTATTTAAAAAATGAAAAGATACTTTAAATGTAAAATTAAAACCGCAGCAAGTCACTGTTAAGTGAGCCATTGCGATTAAACCGAATTATTTAAACGGTTGATTCATTCAGGAACGAAATGCTGTCATGTTGCTCAGAGACGCAAAACAGCGCTGTGGCTGTGGCTGGAATGTTTTTGTTGTTGTTGTTGTTGTTGGCGAAATAGAGCAAAAACAGCCAATATTGGGTCTAAAACGTAAGTCTCTTGATATTAACTTATTGTTTATTGAACTGTTGTATAAAATCAATATCACAATTGTAACCATGCTGATTTTTTAAAGGGGTGGTTGATTGCGATTTCACTTTTTTAACGTTAGTGTGTAATGTTGCTGTTTGAGCATAAACAATATCTGCAAAGTTACGAAGCTGAAAGTTCAATGCAAACGGAGATATCGTCTTTTAAAATTCTGGCAGTTTAATGCCTACAAAAACGACAGGTAAGGGACTACAACGAGTTACTTCCCGGGTCAGATACGTCACGGACCCAGATAAACCCCTTACTGGGGAACATGCAGCAAAGGGGGCGGGGCCATGCTACGCTGCTTTAGAGAAGAGGAAGAGAAAACTAGGGGTGCACGTAAAAATCTATTCATATATGAGTCGCGATTCTGTCTTCTATCAATTCTAATGGATTCAAAATCATTAAAGCAGCGGTTCTTAATACTGCATCTCTCTCTCTCTCTCTCATTCAGATCGTCAGATCAGCTCCAACAAACTGTTCCAGTTATACACTTATTTTCACATAGCTATGAGAAGCGTTATACATGGACGCGCGTGCGGTTGCTGTGCTGTATTAAAGCTTAAATCAGGATAAATCCGTATATTAAAAGCTATCAGAAGCAGTAGCACTTACAGCGTAACAGTATCTAAAAGTATGAACCAAAAAAAATATATCATTAAAAGCCGTGCTTGCACAGGTTCTGCGCGATCCTCTTCACTAATATCCTCTGCGTCTCATTCGGGCTCAAATTGATAAGCAATATAGATGACGCCATTGCTTAAAATACAACCGGAGCACATGCTGCTGAGCTGAGGGGTGGACGTTCAGACGCCAGCAGTAGAGGCGGTTTAGCCAATCACAACACACTGGACTGAAGCTAACTCAATCAGAGCCCATCACGTATTTGAGGGAGGGGCTTCATAAAACCAGGAAATAATCTGGGCGTTTATCAGAGAAGGGGACAGAGAGGTGTGGAATAGAGGTAAATTATGTGAAAAATAATGCGTTTTTCAAAAAAAGTAAGCATGTACAACGATGATGTTTGACTGCACCCTACTAAACACAGTCTGCTTCTAGAAAAAGCAGTCAACCACCCCTTTAAGAAAAAACGGCACTCTTCGTGTGATATTAACTATATGAATGGATATAAATATATGCATTTTCTGCCCCCTTGTCTTGAGTTATGTGATCATTCTTAATGCATATTAATAGACTGAATTATGCAGTGAAAGAACGCACTCTAAATGCGCACGCGCGCGTCTAACCAGACTTCATCACAGTCGCGTATGCGTGCACTCTGTAGGTGTGTTTTGTTTGGTTTTTGCAATATACTCGATAATGTCATGTCTCACGAGTTCAGTATTTGCGCTAAACCTGCGCAGATTTGGCTTGCATGACCTTCCCCAAGAAATTGAGTGAACGTAACTTACGAAAAGTAACCCGCCAAATTGGGTTGTGATTTGACGGCGTTACCCGCCACAGCTGATTTTTACCCGCATTTGGATGGATGGATAGATGGACAGACAGACAGACAGACAGATAGATTTACAGATAGGGTCTCATTCATTTAGCCAGATCAATTTGTAAAGGTTTTCCTTTATTTGTGTTTCATCTCTATTTTAATCATCAATTGTCTTGGTTTATTTCCAATACACAGGCTTTTTTTTTTCTTCTTTAAATCACAATTTGTTATCTATAAAATACTAAGACGAAACATTTACTTCATTCTAGGATACTGTATGCATATATTTGGTGGACAGTAAAAGAAAGTACAACAGGCATAAAAAAAAAAATTAAAAAAAAATTATATACAGTGCATATAAAAATAGCTTTGCATAACATTTGGATGAAGATACAATGCTCCAAAAGCTTTGCCTTGATCTTTATTTGGTGGACTAACACTCATTAAATTCCTCAGATTTCAGTACACTAAATATCATGCTGTTGAAGGGCCCTTAAGTGCTACAGGATATCAACTGTTACGAAAAAGAACATGTCATATGGAGCCTATAGTATATAAAGGTTTCTATTTGCATAAGCAGACTCTCTTAATATTGACCTTAAGCACACACAATATCACTGATCCACCCACCTGCACAAATACAGCATACCGAAAGTTCATAAGACCTTTGACAGCATTTCATCATCACTCTAGCTAATGTATGCATGCACTTCTAAATACTATTATGAGTGTTTATTTGACGTTTCAGAGACACAGGGGCGTTATTGTGCAAAACACATAAAAAATGTGGTTGTACTCATCAGTTTTTTAACGCTTTGCTCAAAAACACAAAAGAGAAACAGCATATTTAGATTGTATAAAGTATGATTTCTAAATTACCGAGTGATTCAAACGGTTGCACAGGCAGGCTGATTGTAATTAGGATGAAGGAAATACATGGCATGTATTTAAAACTCATGAAAATAAAAGATACAACTTCAGAACGAGTTAAACTGCTCAGAATATTAATATACAGTAACACAAAAAAGGCAGAACAAAACAAATAAAATAGTAACAATGCAAACAAAGATGTCGTAAAAGGCACTGATATATTATGTATGATGTATATTGATGATGGCAGCTGGATTTCCTCTTCAAACCTGTCACGTTTGTGCGGCCACTGAATACTGCATACCATTTCAAAAAGAAACTAAGTGGAACCCTTTCATATTTACACACCTCCTTTTACCTCTTTTAATCATTGGCAAGGCAGAGGATAAACTGTAACAGACAACATGGAAATACATAAAAATGTAAAATGTAACTATTTACACCACAGTTTAGCTCTGAACCACACATGAATGAATGAGATGTATGTGTAGCACACTCATGCTTCCAAAAAAAGTACCACCAATCCATTGAAGAAATTTCATTACTACAAAAAAAAACAAAAAAAAAAAAAAAAAAAAAAAACTGAGAACAGATGAAAGCTGACCCATTATACAAAAAGATTAAATTATCAGTTAAAAGCATAGCTCACCAAAAAACTCAGATGTAGTTTCAAACCTGTATGACTTCCTTCTGCGGCAATATAAAAGAAGATATTTTGAACATACAATGAAAGTCAATGGGGTCCAAAACAACCTTAAACCATTTGATTTTATTGTACGGACATTTTTAAACAATATCTCCTTTTGCATTCCACAGAAGAAAGTAAGTCATATAGGTTTGGAACAACATAAGAGTGAGTAAATGATGCCACAATTTTCATTTTTATGTGAACTATCCCTTTAAGGTTGGTACCAACTAAGTATATCTGACTTTTAACATCAACAAAAGTGAATGAAAGACGGCAGATTAAATGAGAAAATTTCCTTCAAACTGTAAAAGGTTTGTCTAAAAATTGAAATAAATTTCCCCAAATTGGAGACAGTAACCACAATCAAGACTCAGTTTGGCACTGTGATTGTCCGTTGGTAACAGCGCCCTAGATCATAGACGGCCGCAGACAGGATTCCCGAGTTGTTGAAGCTATTTCTCTGTTTAGTCCATGGCTTCTGTGCAATGAAATATCCAGGCTAATGGGAATTTACGATACGCAAACTTCAAAGTTAACATGCAGAGTGTAATAAAGACTGGAGAAGAATGGAGAAAGGATAAATGGCCACTCCCATGGCAGCTGAAGAGAGAGACAATCAAAACAGCCATGCAATTAATCTCTCAAAGGTCCAAGTCCCTACGCGTACACACTGCTGCGCTGTGGCTGCTGTGACTGCGTCGACTGCGCAGCCTGTGACGGGGGCTGCAGCTGGCCTTGTTCGGGAATGTGTGTGTGGCAGGAAGGAGGCAGTGTGTGGGGGTTTCCTAGAGGGGTGGGACTTGTTGTGACATCAGACCAGTCTGAGTTGGAGTGGGGCGATGAGGAGGACCAGGGGTCGGGTGATTCAGGAGAGGGGGTGAGGTAGGGGTGTTCGCTGGGATTGTGTGCGGGATGACCAGGGGTGGTTCCCTCGGAGCCAGCGGTGGCGTAGCTGTGCTGGGAAGGTGGCGTTGGATATTTATCCACGGGGCTCTGGCGTGGCTGATAGGAAGCTACTTGTCGTGCTTGGCCTTCAGGCAGCCCGTGAGGGAGTGCGTGGTTGTGACCGTGGGGGTGCGGAAGGGTATGCGACAGGCTGTGCTGCATTCCCACATCAGGCATGGGGTACATCATACTCTGATTACAGTGCAGGTGCTGACTTTGCGCCTGATTTTGCCCCTGTGCCTGCATCTGCCCCTGTTGCGCCTGCTTGAGGAGGCTCTGCCCGTTGCCCGCCGCCATCATTTGGAAGGTGACAATGGGCGGCAGCTGTTCACGGCTCATGGTGACGTTCATCGGGGTGAGCATGCCCGGGCTGTGGTGCTGCTGCATGCTGCTGTGGCCCGCGTTGATCTGGTGGGGCGGCATGAGGCCAAACATGTGGCCATTGTAGCTGTGTTTGGCCAGACCCACCCAGCTTTGCTGCTGGCCCAACATGTGACTGACAGGGGGCAGCATGGGCCTCACGGACGGGCTGCTAAGCAGAGGGGGAGAATTCGCCTTGCTGGTGGTGGCCACTGCCTCTCCGGCGTACGAGTGTGGAGACTCCAGGGAATCCACAGGTGACATGGTGACCGAGCTCTCTGAGAGGCCGCCAGCTGCTTTGGTGACATTTCCGCTGGCTCCTGCCACCGCCACCACATTCGGCACCTCTCCTCCTGCCGGCTTCTTCCGCCTCTTCGCCTTCATTTCTTTTAGATCTTTGGCTGTCCCGGCTGCAACAGCGTTTGCTTTTCCTCCTGCCCGGCGATTCTTTTTGCCCTGCGGTCCTGGACGCATGCCAATCATGAATCCTGTGCCGTTTGTCCCACAGACCATGGAGGAGTTGCCCACGTGGTTTGGCCCAGAGTGTGGGCTGTGCACCAGGTTGTACTGGTCCAGCAGACGCACAATATCATGATGCATTCGTTCTTGCGCAGTATCACGAGGCAGGCGGTCTAGGTGGTCGGTGATATCACGATTCGAATAATGATCTAGGAGAACTTGGGCCGCTTCAAAGCTGCCCTCCCTGGCAGCCAGGAACAAGGGGGTCTCCTCCTACATCACAGAACAAACAAAACTGAAGTGTTTGGCTGACACACAAAACATCTGTGTACTCAAAAATTGATTAAACATGCACATAAACAAATAGATATGAACGAGTACCTTGTTGTCTTGCATGTCTCGATTGGCTCCATTTTTGAGTAGCACTAGAGTGGCGTCTACATTATTAACAGCAGCGGCCCAGTGCAAAGCTGACTTGCCTGAAGATGAGATGAGAGCAATGAGATTAAACAGGGTGTCCTTTTTATGTCTAGAAATTATTTCTTTCCATTTAAGTTTGTATGAACGTTCATATGGGTTTTCATCTTACCATGGTCATCCACAGCATTGACATCTGCATGGCAGTGCACCAGTTCCTCCACCATGCCCTCCACTGCTAATCTGGCTGCCAAGATAAGTGGTGTGGTGCCGTCATTCATACGGGCATCAAGATCCGTAGCACGGTTACGGATGAGAATCTGGAGTTCAAAAACACGCAATGACAGGTATGTGCACACAAAAATTCATAAAACTTTATTTCACAAACCCTAAATAGAAAGAGAGAATAAAAATATACTAAACTGCAGTATCTGTGTATATATTTTCCAAAATGTATGAGAACTGCCCTGGATAATCTAATTACTATGAGTTCCTATTAATAACTAATAAAGTAGGTAACAGAACAGCCAACTGCCTGATAATATTCTAAATTAAAATTGGTCGATAACGTGATATATGTGACCCTGGACCACAAAACCAGTCTTAAGTAGCACTAGCAATAGCCAAAAATACATTGTATAGGTCAAAATGATCAATTTTTTTTATGCCAAAAATCATTAGGATATTAAGTAAAGATCATGTTCCAAGAAGATATTTTGTAAATTTCCTACCGTAAATATATCAAAACTTAATTTTTGATTAGTAATATGCATTGCTAAGAATTTGGACAGCTTTAAATGCGATTTTCTCAATATTTTGATTTTTTGCACCCTCAGATTCCAGATTTTCAAATAGTTGTATCTTGTCCAAATATTGTCCTATCCTAACAAAGCTTATTTATTCAGCTTTCAGATGATGTATAAATCTCAATTTCAGAAAATCTACCCTTATGACTGGTTTTGTGGTCCAGGGTCACATATGCATTTTAATGGAAAAGTAAAAATATAATTTACAAAGTAGACTGATTACAAATGTAATGAAATTTGATAAATAATGATGTTAACATAAATACTGTTTTATTTATTATGTTTTATCTACTAAATCAAAAAAATAATAGAAGTATTTTTATAGAGATTTCACTATTAAAAAGCATTTTCTAGCTAATATTTTTTAAATAGATTTTAGAGTTGTTGTATAGCATAATTATACATTAGTCACTATAGATATTTCCATGACTTATTTATTCATTTCCATGAGTTTTCAAGGCATGGATGTCACAAGTTTAAAATTCATTGATAATTTCCATGACTGGGGGAAACCTGCAATTCATGATCAAGTTAGGCTTAGCAGGCACATGCCCTCACCTGAAAGACTCCTTGGGCATCTGCCGCCACGGCTGCATGTAGAGGGGTGCGGCCCATGTTATCATGAGCATTGGCATCAGCTCCAGCATCCAGCAGTCTCTTGGCGGCATCAGCTCGGGCATATCGCGCAGCGAGGTGAAGGGCAGTCTCTCCAGTGCGATCTGTCTGGGCATTGAGCGACGCACCCTGGCCAATTAAGTCGGTTATGACGTTTGTGCCAGGTTCGTCAGCGCCACTTTCCTCCTCCTCCTCTCCCAACATGCTGCCACAATCGGGGCTGCTGCCACTTCGTAGAGATGCCAGCATGAGAGGAGTGAAACCATCTATGAGCATGAAAGAGAATACGGAGTAAGTCAAACTTTTAAAAGTAAAACAAAAGGGCCTCTTCTACTCAGATTGTAAGAAAGAATCTCAGGCTATTAACCTGGTCCTTTAACATTGACATCCAGGCTGTCCATGTCTATGTCTGCCTGAGGGGGAGTGAGAGTGATGTCCGCAGCTTTGTGATGCTGCAGTGTCCACTCTCTCCTGTCCACTCCTCCATCTACTCCAACAGGAAGCAATGGCTTATCCTCCATCTGTGAGGTTGGAAGGGTCCATTCAGATTGATCATAAACAAAGGGATCTGTTATGGTCATCTTCAGGGCTGTGGAGGTACCGTCTCTTACCCTAGGTTTTTTAGACAGATGATCCTCCTCTGACCAATGATGGGCAGAACTGCCATCCATCAACCCTCCATCCTGTGACTTCTGCATGCTCCTGAAAGAAAGTTGAGGACAGAGAAAAAAGGATTACCTTAAAATGCCACCTGACATCAACAGGTTAACAGAAGCATGTAAAAAAAAAGATTCAGGCTGTTGTTGCTTTCAAGGTGTCATATATTCATTTTATCACATAAGTGCTAAAAAAAAAAAAAAAGAGATATGAAACTGCCCTCACACATATTAAATAATAATAAAATTGTGTAATGTGTTAAATGTATAATATATACAATATCAGTTGAAAGCACACTGTCACATTATTCCAACTTATTAATCAGGAACTTCCCATGGCAGCATGAAGGCAGCAAATATCTTGAGTTCAGGCGCACACTTACTTCATTCCAAAATCATCCTGTCCCACTGGCTCCCTCCGCTTGCTGTCTTTCTTTGCCAGAAAGCCATCAGGAAGCCATAAAGTCCCATGCTTGCGTTTGCGCTTGGCAGCCAACACACCCAGCACCAAAATCAGCATGATGATAGCTGCAGCCACAGCAACCAGGTACAGGAGAGGAGGCTTGGGAGGTACTGGATCTGTATCAACTGAGGTGGAAGAGGATGGTTAACAAAGTTTATAAAGAGAGAACAACAGTGGAAACTACAATTCCTTTTTGCTGTGACCCTGTTTTGGTAGTTCACTTACTGTCCACAGAGTAGACGGGGTATGGCAGCTCTGATATCAGGTACTCTGCAGCTATGATGGCTGCAGCCTGGTCTGCACTGGAGATGCATTCGTCCGAGTGCTGAGAACACTGTCGATTGTCAATCTCCAGGTGAACCTTTGATCTAAACCAAGGAGACATCCAAAACCATGTTAATTTATACAAACACAACAACATGAAGGTAAATAAAACATTCATTTTTGGCTGAGGTACATACCCAATAACCTCCCTCTCCAGCTCTCGTTTTCCACGTTGCTTCATAGTGGCAATATTGTTTTGAATTTCATCTTCCTCATTTCCATAGTATGGGTACACCATAGGTTTCTTATGCTCATCCAGCTTAAGTCTCAGGTTGGTGCGCAGGAGTATCCCCAAAGAGCGCAGGAAACCCTTAAGGTCACCCAAAAGCTCCTCGGGCTGCAGCAGCACCACGATCACCAGTGTACCGTCTACCAGCTTGGGAGGAGTATCTGTGGCACAGTCCAGACCATCCCATCCACATGCTTCTGTGTTGCAGCCCTGGTTACAATGACCATTGCCGTAATGATCTGCACAGTATCTGTCGTATCTAAGAAGAAATGAGAGTAATAAATATTTATTATTATATATAAAATGCAAATATAAATATATATCAAAATACAGTAAAAACTGTAATATCTACATCTAAATGTTTTCAAGCGTTATCATTGCAAGCTTCTCAAAGAAGAGAAGTGATCCTCTAGAGTGTGAGAAATACACTGGGACACATACTTGCAAATGCTTGGGCCCGCTGATGAGCCTTTCTGGCATTCAAAACTGTCAAAGAGGCAGCCTGCATTGTCACACTCTGGGTCACAGCGGCCATTATGGAATAACTCCCAGCAGGGTACAGAGGCTGTGCAGTTTATCCAGGGCTTGTCCCAGTGCAGTGTACAGTCGCCTCCATCCCACTCACATTCTGCAGTCCTACATTGCGGGTCACACACTTTGTCTCCTGCCCGCTGTTCGCACTCCAAATATGGGCAGGAAGGTTTATATGTTTGACAGGTTGGCCCACTGAAGCCGGGTGGACACTGGCAGCTGAACTTGTTAGAATCATCTGGCATACATTTGCCACCGTTTTGACACATGCAGCGGTTTGTGATGCTCTCGCAGTGTGGTCCGGTAAAACCCATTGGGCAGCGGCACTGCAGGCGACCCTTTATCTCCACACACTGTCCACCATTTTGACAGCGCAAACTGGCACAGGAGAAGATCTCAAAATCACCACAGTTGAAGCCAGTGTAACCCTGAAAGAGCCACACAGAGGCCGTTAGACCACAAAAATAAAGCAAATCATGGTGCTACCTTACAACGGAATGACTGGGGGCTAGTAAGACAGCAGCAGTGAGTGAAAGAAGAGTAAAAGACGAGTTAAGAGGGAATCAGAGTTTCACTTCATACCTGATTTATGCAGCTTCAGTCTTTAGTGAAAGCATGAGAATAAGGAAAGAAACAAGCAGCCTTGAGAAAAGGAAACATTTTCACTCAAAGCAAAACAGAATAAAGCTGACACAGACATTAAAGGTTGTAAGAGAAATGCCGGAAAGCACAGCAAGAGACGTATTAGTCCTTAAATTGCCCTCCTCCTCTCAGAGAGCAGTTAGTGAATATTCAATAAAGGCTTTATGTATTTACCAAAATAGGGAATGCTACACTGTACAGCAAAAATTTAATTGCTTGGACATGCACACATACACACTACTATTCAAAAGTTTGGGGTCAGTAATATTTCTGTTTCAAAAATAAATGCTGTTTTTTATTTTCTATTCATCAAAGAATCCTTAATATTAAGCAGCATAACTGTTTTTAAACATTGTTTCTTGAGCATCAAATCAACATATTAGAATGATTTCTGAAGGTTCATGTGACACTTAAAACTGGAGTAATGGTTGCTAAAATTTCTGCTTTGCCTTCACAAGAACAAATAAATTAAAAAAAATACTAAAATAATTTGTTTAATGTTTCATAATTTTACTGGTTTTACTGTATGTTTGATCAAATAAGAGACTTAAAAAACCCAAACTTTTGAACGGCTGTGCACACACATGTAAATACTAACACTGCACTTACGGGTTGACAGGTACAGGTGTATCCATGTAATGAACTCGTGTTCATGGCACATCTGCCGTTGTTGTGGCATGGCTTGGACTGGCACAGATCCACCATTAACTCACAGTGTTGCCCTAAAGGGGGACGGAGAGCACAAAAATGCATAAGAAAAAGAAAATAGTTCATTTGAACCACTTTAAAATAGTAAGTATGATTATCAATGATTCTGAAATAAGACCCCACCAGTATAACCGAGACGACAGCGACACTGATAGTTATTGTTGAGCGGCACACAGTCAATGGTGCCGGATGGATGGCAAGGTCCAGAAAGACACTCGTTCACATCTCCCTCACAATGCTCTCCAGTGAAACCAGGAGGGCAGGAGCAAGTGGACCGCCCCACACCGTCCACACACTGGCCGCCATTCTTACAGCGTGCTCCGAACTCTGGGGCGCATTCATTCACATCCACCTCACACTGCAAACCTGCACAACAGAGAAGACATGGTAAGGGGACATTTACATATGAGCGTAACATCTGAGCATTAAATACACTGCATTAAGAATCAGTCATACCTTTGGTGCCAGGAGGACATGCACAGGAGAAGCGGTTGATCAAATCAATGCAGGTACCTCCATTGCGACAGGGATTCGACTGGCACTCGTCAACATCATATTCACAGTTCACGCCCTGATAACCTGCTTTACACTAATAAAGTGAGAGTTTTAGATATTAAAAGATAAATAGAATTCTCTATTGTATATTATTTCTATATACACTATTGTTTAAAAGTTTCATGTAATTTATTCCTGTAATGACAAATTCAGTTTTCATTATCCATTACTCCAGTCTTCAGTGTCACATGATCCTTCAGCAATCATTCTAATATGGTGATTTGATGCTCAAGAAACATTTCTTATTAATAATGCTATTAATGTTGAAATCAGTTGTGCTGCTTAATATTTTTGTGGAAAACATGATAGATTTTTTCAAGATTTGTTGAATAGACGGTTCAAAAGAACTCTTTTGTAACATTATAATGTCACTTTTTATCAAATTTGATGTGTCCTTCCTGAATAAAGGTATACATTTCTTTTAAAAAAATGTTACTGGCCCCAAACTTCTGAACAGTAGTGTATATCAATGTTAGCAATTGAGATTGGTTGTACCTTGCAGTCATATCCACCCTGGTAGTCCACACAGGTCCCTCCATTTCTACAGGGGTTGGAAAGACATTCATCCACCTGAACCTCACAGTAACTGCCCATATAACCTCTCTGACACATACACTGGTGTGTGTTGTCTTTGTCGATACACCGCCCTGCGTGCTTACACACCATGTCCACCGCCACACCTGGAGCATATCAGAAGTCTCATTAAGAATTAAACCAAACCTACAGCTTAATCTCCATTACATTTTGCTGCATTTCAAAACAGTTACAGTGAAATTAGTCAGTCTATCTAATGTCTCACCCTTGTTTTTGGCAACAGCCTGGCAGGACATATTAGGGATGTCACAGTAAAGGCCTGTCCAGCCATGCTGACAGCTGCATCTCCAATCCATCTCCTTCTGGATGCACGTACCTCCATTCTGACACTTAATCTGACTGCACACGTTCACCATTGACTGCAGAATGAAACACAATTTTATAGCCGAACAATCACTTAAAAGAATCATTTTATTACTCCAACTGAGTGTCTAGTATGTATTTGCTGAGTTGAAAGAATATTTTATATGTTTTAATGGCAATCAATTAGCAGATAGTCCAAAATATAGGCTTAAATCAACATCTAGTCATTGAGCAACATCAGGCCGCATGGGTTTACAATCTAAAACTGAATGGACAGTTTTTACCTCGCAGGTTTTTCCATTATACATCAGTGGGCAGGTGCAGTGGAAAGTCCCCAGTCCGTCTATGCAGGAGCCGCCATTTTTACAGGGATGAGAGTCACACTCGTTCAGTTCAAACTGGCAGAATTGACCCGAAAAGCCATGCCGACAGCGGCAGGTGAAACGGTTAATTCCATCCACACATGTTCCATTGTTGAGACAAGAGCTATGGAGTAACAAAGAAAGAGAGAATGAGAAAGTATATACATGATACAATGAAATAAAACAATATCTGTATAATTTATATGGAAAACTTACGTCTCAGTGCAGTCTGGGATATCACGTTCACAGTTGATGCCATCATAGCCAGGTGGGCACTGACATGTGTAGCTGTTCACATAGTCAGTGCAGTGACCTCCATTCCAGCAGGGATTGCTAGTGCACTCGTCCACCTCCTCCTCGCAACGCTCGCCATAAAAACCAGCTCTGCACTCGCACAAGAACCGGCCCACTTTATCAACACACGTACCCCCATTACGACATGGATCTGGAGAGAGAACAAAAGTTCAAATGATTGGGTTTTTCAAGCTGGTGTCTAAAAACCCTTAGTGGGCCACAAATGAGTCTGAAAAAGATTTTACAAAATTCATTTTTAGGTAAATATGTTGAGCAAAGTATTTTGTAAATTTGTTTTATATGTTTGATATAAATTTATATATATAAATTATATGTATATACATAATTGATATATTCCTTGGGACGTAAAACTCATTTTATCTGGTCATTTAGTTGATCTCTGACCACTAGGCTACACCACTCTCCTTCAAACAGAGGATGTTAACACAAGGATGTGTTTACTGTTTGTCACTCATTCACAACATGTGAATGATTCTGTGTAGTAATGACACATACTAGAGCTGCAGTCATCGATGTTTGTCTGGCAGTTGACCCCACTGTATCCAGGCTGACACTCGCATCGGTAGCTGCCCACTGTGTTCCGACAATAACCTCCATTCTGACACGGGTTTTTCTTGCACTCGTCTACATCCTCTGTGCACTGGGCTCCTACACACACATATCAAACAGACACTCTTAAAATGTTTTGGGTAGATTTTCATACTACTGGGAATGTCATGTGATCAGTGATGAAGGAAAAGGTGTTATATGTTGTTGTCTCAACATCAAATATACTCTTGAGGAATGAAAACACACCCACACACAGACTCAAAGCAATTACCTTCCCATCCGCTGTGGCACAGGCAGGTGTAGCTGGTGTAATCCAGGGATGGCTGACAGACCCCTCGTCTCTGACAGGGCTGAGAATCACAGGGGACTAACTTATCCTCACAGTGTCTCCCTGAGAACCGAGCAGTACAGTAGGTTGTAGTTAAATTATAGCGTTTTAATATTTATATTAATTTAAAAAATGTATTAATATTTATAATATTATTAATATTATTCATTTAATTAATTATTAAAATGTATTAAGAATAATTAGCAGCACAACTGTTTCCTACATTGATAATAAATAATGTTTCTTAAGCAGCAAATCATCATATTAGAAAGATTTCTGAAGGATCATGTGACACTCAAGATTGGAGTAACGATGCTGAAAATTCAGTTTTGACATAGTTAAGTATAGTTTACATTTTAAAATATATTAAAAAGAATTTATTTTAAATTGTAATAATATTTCACAACATTCTTCTTACAACCCCAAACTTTTGAACAGTAGTGTAAATAATTATAATCTTATTATTACATGTTGGGACTGAAATATTTTAATTAAACTTATCAAATTTGACAACAAAAGTGCTGAAACTGTGAACTGTAAATGTGTGTCACCTGTGTAAGGCAGAGTGCAGTGGCAGATGTAGCTGTTGACTCTATCCACACAGGTTCCCTGATTCATACAGGGGTTTGACTCACATTCATTAATGTTTATTTCACAGTTCAAACCTGAAAGAGAAAGAAAGGGCAAATCAGGGAGTTGGGAACTGAATTAAACATCATTATTACTATTTAGAAAGTTTAATGGTTTACACGCCTTTACCTGCAAATCCACGGGCACACACGCAGGTGTAGCCATTGAGACGGTCATTACAGGTTCCACCGTTCTGACACGGGTTGGACAGACACTCATTCTTCTCTCGCTCACAGTTCTTACCCTCCCAACCTGGCTTACATGCGCAAAGATACCTACACAGACAAAAGGTGAGAGTAGTTGACATGAAAACGATAACTGGCCATAGATGGATTATACTAAGACAAGTTATTGTGCCTCTTACAGCAATGCTTAGATTGCATTTGCTATACTATGAATTTTACAGTTCTTATATAGAATTAAATTATGCTTATTGATCACTTTACAGAATATAACAGGAAATGGAAGTAGGTTATGCTACAAATAATCAGTGTTGGTCACAGATTATCTCTTTAAGATAAAAGCTGTTCTTACCCATCCTGCTGCTCAATACACTCTCCATGCAGGCAGGGCATGGGGCTGCAGTGGTCTGCACCGGAGTGACACAGAGGACCGTGAGTCCCAACTGGACACAAACACTGAAACCCGTTCACTTTGTCCACACAAGTCCCTCCACTCAGACACGGGTTCGAACTGCACTCATTTATCTCCTCAGTGCATCGCTCCCCTGAGGAGAAAGAAAGTGTAATTAATGAATAGATTTTTCGAATGCTTTATAAAAGCAGTGCATTCATTTAAATGAAGTGATGCATTTTATTATTTTATTATTAAAGAAAAGACCAGAGAGAAGTATTGTGTATAGACTGTATATATCAAACTATTTACACAGTACTTAGTTCTGATCATGATTCATGAATGAAGCACATCTGCATGTGTATTTATGTATGTGCATGTGCATGAACAAACCTGTGTATCCAGGTTTGCACAAACATTTGTACTCGTTAATTCCATCCTCACAGGTCCCGTGCTGGCAGGGATTACTGGCACAGTCATCATGGTTAATCTCACAGTTGACACCTATAACAAAGACAAATGACAAAACAGTCAATGGAGGCACAGGCAGGTGAAATAAAACTGGCCTAATTTATACAGGAGCCTTTGAAAGATCTCTAAAGGAGTCTGAGTAACGATAGATTATTTCTGTGTATGTGTGTGTAGTAAGAGGAAGTGTCCAGCAGGGGGGTGTAGCGAGCTTTGTTTTGTTTGTTGGACAGTGTAACTGAGAAAAACAGGATTTCTTACTCTTTTCAAATAAAAGAGTCTGATGCACTATGTAGACATACTCTAACACTCACCACCTATGTTCACATATCACATACTTTACGTATAGATTAGCCAATAAAAATAGAGATCATGCAGACATCTCAAACGTACAGTGACAAAAATCAGTCTAATTCTAAATGGTAGATAATAGTCATGATAAACTACGACCATTTTGGTGCTGTTATTATAATTAGACCCTTAAAGTGCTTTTGAGATATAAAGATCAAGTGTTGAGACTCACCTGAAGTGCCTGGTTGGCAGTTGCATTGGTACATGTTGACCAGGTCAACACAGCGTCCTCTGTTTTGGCAGGGGTCACTCTGGCACTCGCGTATCTGCTCGCTGCAGATGGGGCCCATGTAACCTGGGTGACACTCGCAAGTGAAGGTAGCAATTCCGTCTATACAATCCCCATGGTGACAGGGTTTGGGTTCACAGTCGTTAATGTTGTCCGTACACAATGTCCCTGTGAAACCTACAGAGACCAGCATATAAAACAAGGAATTAATACAATAGGGTCAGTTCTCTGAGAACTTAGCTAATAATTTAAAATGAAAAACACTAATATATTTTAATTATGCAGAAATTTGTTTTGTTAGTGCTTTTATCTATCCCCCCATCTTTGGTCACAGCGTGGGATAGAGATTTTTATAATATTACCTTCAGCACATTCACACTCATAGCCATTAGGACGGTCAAGACACTTGGCCCCGTTATGGCACGGCGTGCTGGCACACTCGTCAATGTCAACTTGACACATTTCCCCAGTGAAACCTGTGGTCAAAACACACATTCAGTAACATGACAATGAACAGTATCTAACACAGCACATATTAGGGCTGTTCACCCATACAACTAATTGCAGCAACGAAATGACAGCAAGTTGTTCATTTTGACTGAGATTTGGTGATATTCGACGACATGAGCAACTGTTGGCCTTAGCAAATTTGAGAAAAGTTGCAATGCAATGCAAATACACTTGTGATACAAATAAGATTACCATAATATGACAGGTTCATGTTACTGTTACTACTGATTTTATGATTTGCAGGACTGCACTGGTAATTGTTTATCTTGTTCATGATATGATCCATATATACTGCTGTAATGTATACAAAAATTTCCCCTCATGAATGTTAATTTTTATCAGCAAAAACTAATCCCTTTAGTTCCTCAAATTGTGTGGAGATCTTGTTTACACTGGTAATACACACTATTTGAAGTCAGATTTTTAAAAGCTATTGCCAGGTATTCTCAACCACCTATTAGAGGGCTTTTTTTTATTATTTATATAAATAATATTAATAATTAAAGTCCCCCTGTAGTCCTAAATTGTATCCTTTAAAACTCATCTTTGATCATCAAAATGACATATTTAAATGTTTTTTCTTGTGAAAATAATTTTCTCATGCCTTAAAATAGCTTGAATGTAACTCTACACCCTTGCCTTATTTACTATACGCGGATCTATGAATACGCAAATTAGCCCCGCCTCCACTCAGTCACACACCAGCCAGCCAGGGCCTCCTGATCCATGATCCACTAACTGAACCGTAGTAAACGCCATACAATGGCAATGGCAAGTGGAAATATTTATTTAATTAAGCCATATATGTTTGAACCAGAAATAAGCTGGTATGCTCAACGGAAGCAAGGAGACTGATGGCTAACTTCGTGAGGTAACATTATCTGTTTGCGCTGGTTCGTACACGGATAATGACTGATAAAACTATGTTTTTACTAGCGGACAACTACAGTGGATACTGTAACATTCGTTAAATTTACCTACTTGACGACGTTGTGTCCTCAAAATGCTTTGAAGACTCAAATGCAGCCAAGTTTGTGATTCCAAATCGTGCCCGCGAGCATATGTGTGTGATGTGCGGACGCAGATGCGGGAGAGGTGCGTCTGACTCCGGGCTACTTTTACACTGTTGCCGCGGGTTATTAAAGTTAGCGGTTCTAAATACAAATAAATAAGTGCTAACCCCACACGACATCGTGAAAATAGTAAAATATAACTTAACCTAGCTGCCTTCTCACTAGACCCTCTGCTTTGCAGCACAGTTAATGATATGTGCTATCAAATAGTTGGTAATGGTAAAAATTTTTAATGCTTTTGAAAGAATGTGCATACTTATTTTCACCAAGGCTGCATTTATTTGATCAAAAATACAGTAAAAATAGTAATTTTGTGAAATAACGGTTTTCTGAATTTATTTTAAAATGCATGTCTGATGGCAAAGTTGATTTTTCAACTTGCTCCTTAATATTTAGGAGTTTAAATAACATTAAAAATATATTAAAATAATCCAAATGATTATCACATTATCTGATTAGCTAAAACAAACAAACATGCAATCATGACATAAACTGAAATCATATTTCTTTTATTATTTTTCACCCTCAATAACTATTATTTTTATTGAAGAACATGCAGTTCTTGAAACTTGTGGAATCACAAAATGAATCACGGTTAATTAACTATATCGACACTCCTAGTTTCTGTTAATAAAAAAAAAATAAAAAAAAACAGGCGGCTGTCGTCATAATTACAGCAGGAATACCAGAGGAAATATCTCATAAAGCTTATATATTGGGGTCTTCAAATATTGTGCTGGAAAACACGGGCTATTCCAGTTAAAAAACTCCACCAATGATTGTACTCACCTTGAGGACACTCGCAGACAAACCGGCTGACCTGGTCTAGACATCTACCGTTATTGAGACAAGGCGAGCTGGCACACTCATTAATGTCGATCTCGCAGTGCAATCCCTCAAAGCCTTTGGTTGAAAACACACACATACACCGTCACTAGATGAATATGAGGACATGGAGCCAAAACCATGTCATCATGCACCTGATTACAGTGTGTCTGAGTGTGTAAGTACCTGGCATACAGATGCAAGTGTAATCTCCTATCTGGTCCAAGCAGGTGGCGTCATTTTGGCAGGGGTTGGAGCCACATTCGTTAATGTCCTGCTCACAGCGTGGACCGGTGTAACCCGGAGCGCAGTTGCAGGTGAACGAGCCCTCTGTGTTCTTACAAGAGCCACCGTGCTCACATGGGTTTGGCCCTGATGTGCCAAAAAAGAGAGAAAGTTTTAGGCAATGCCTAAAACACTGTAAGGGTGCAGGGAAAGATGAACAGAAATACAGAGACACATGGAGAAACACAGACAGACAGACAAAAGTCCTGCAAACTGTCTCACCGATGACACACTCGTCAATATCCTCCGCACACGTGCTGCCCTTGTACCCTGAGGGGCAGTTACAGTTGAACTTGCCATTGACGGGGTTCGTGTCACATTGAGCTCCCATCTTGCACGGGTTACTGGTGCAGGCATCATCAATGTGACACAGCAAACCTTCAGCATAGAAACAATCGGTATGGTTACTACAACTGGTCTGAGATGGTTTTATAGCGTAGTACTGTAGAGCAGTGGTTCCCAAAGTGGGTACTGTGACAACTGGCTAGGGGTGCCGCAGAGTCGTAACTTTTTTCCAATTTAAACAACCTAAAATAACTATTGTACCATATTATAACCTTTTACAGTATATATTTTAAAAATAGCCTATCTCAAAACACCAACATGTCCAAACGAAAATAAATAAGCGAAAAAACGCTAATATATTTCATACTTATTTGAAGTTTAAATATGTATTTACCGCCAATTGGACTGTTCTCAGGAAAGAATCGCCCCGTCCGCTCCGCTCAGCTCCGCCCTTTGTACTGGTGCGTGCTCAAATTTATAACTATTTCACGCAGTGACTGACAGGACACGAAATTCATGTTGCTGCGATAGACAGTGTTGACGGTTCTACCGATGTGAAGCCGCAAGTTCCCGCAACATCGGTTAGGTCATTGCCCACCGTGGCACCGCCCCCACCGTCGTTTTGATTTTTTATAGTAATAAAAATCATTTAGTTCACTACAAATAAAACTGAACGCGGCTGCTCAATCCAGCGTGCCGAACGACAGTCGCATCACAGATCAGATTTCATTTATCTCGCAAGGAGAAGCTGACAAGAAGAGAGAGGTGAGACAGACAAAGACGATGGCAGAAGAGCTTCAAAACGACATGCAAATGTTTTAAAAATATTAAATGACTTCTGCCATTTATCTAAGGTGATTCTGTATTGGTTCCATCGTGTTTGCTGATTTAAATTTATTTAAACGGTGTAATTTTTTTTTACATCAAGTACGCCGTGTCTCCAATCTTTCGTCTTGCTAATAGGCCTAAACGTACATTTCTTATTTATTTGGTTCCACAGTGTTTACTGATCTTCATTTTTGTATAGGCTACCTAAACTTTGTCTAAGTTATTTGTTATTTTATATTAGGCATATAGCATGGTGTATTTTTATTCGTTTTGTTAATAAAAGTTCTATGTTCTATGTTGTATTTTGTTGTTGCTTGAATTGAATTGCCGCTAATTTGAAAGTAAAAGTAAAATGCGCACGGCACTTTTAAGCTATTTAAAAGCGAAGGAAAGTGAGGAAAACAGGGGAAACTCAAACGAACTAAAAACAAACAACTGCTTGACGGCGAATTGCCGCTAATTTGAAAGTGAACGTAAAATGCACAGGGCACTTTTACAAGCTATTTAAAACGGAAGGAAAGCGAGAAAAAGAGGGAAAACTACCTCCCTCTTTTCCTCACCGTCACAACCCTAAAATTACACCAGTCTATCTCAGAATGCGCCATCAATGTGCTGTTGCCGTTTTCAACCTCTTTCCATGCAGATATTTTAGTTTAATTTTTAAGTTAAGGTCAGGTTTGAACAAAGCAAATGAGAAACTAAAGAAAAAACTGAATTTGAGTTTATTATTATTTAAAGAGTTAACTAGGCCTATCAATCTTTAAATGTGTTTTGTTCCAATGATTCCCACACACAGTAAATGGTTCAAATCAGTCTGTTGATGTGTCACCCAGTTGTATTCACCTCACATTATGTCTGTTGTGATGCATTCATAATAAATTCATGCTGCTGTTTATGCTTCATTTGTTGTTTGCTCATCTGGATTTAATGTCATATATGTATGTACACATGTACGTTTAGTTTAATTGGGTTGGAGTGCCGTGGAAAAAAAACACTACAAAGGGGTGCCATGCTTTCAAAAGAACCACTGCTGTAGAGAACAATTTATAATGAAAAAACATTATTTTAGAGATGCATTATTTCACTGTAAAAACTTGTTGTGTATGTTGTTGAGATTTGGTGTAAGAGTCATTTGTGCTCATGACTGAAGTGATCAAGTGTCCAAGAGTCATTTTTAGGCCATGTGGTTGTTTTTACTGACCAGTCTTGCCGGGAGGGCAGCTGCAAACGAAGGAAGCCACGCGGTCGATGCAAGTGGAGCCGGCGGTGCAGGGCTCAGCTGCGCAGTCATCAATGTTTTCGGAGCAGTCAGGGCCACTCCAGCCGTTCACACATACGCAGTTGTAGCCATTGCGTGTGTTACTGCACGTGCCTCCATTCTGACAGGCATTGGGCTGCAGTCTGCATTCATCCACGTCATCGGTACAAAACTGGCCTGCAAACAAAAGGGGCAGAATTTCAAAAGGTCAATTAAAAGGAGGTTTGACAGAAGGTTTCTAGCATTGAGAAGTCTGCACTGAAAGGAATTGCTTGTTAAAACTGGTTTGTTTCATTAACTTGACTCCAAAAAAAATTAAATAAAGCCATTCAGCTTGTGTCAAATTTTGCATCAGACCAGTGAATACACGTAAATCAGTCTGACTGAATCATTAAAAAGAACTTCTTTTTTTTTTGTGAAACAAGGGCTGCATGATTTAGCCCAAAAATCAAATAGTGATTATTTTGATATTTAATTTTAATTCAAAATATAATTTTTATTTTGTGAAAATATAAATATATAACGTAGCAAAAAATAAATACACTACTATTGAAAAAATACAAATGTACTGTAAAATAAAATAATCCAGCATTTAATAATAATATTTTACAGGCAATACTAATATTTTGAGATGTCTTAATTTCTTACATGCTTTCAAACATTAAACAGCGCTTTGAAATGATTTATCTGAATCATTAAAAATAACAAGTTCCAAAAACAATTTGTTCTTGAATTAGTATCTGTGACTCATCACCACTAGTGGAAAAGGGAACAAGAGGGTGCAAAAACACACACACACACACACACACACACACACACACAAACACAAACACACACACAGAGTCTATAAAGCTGTTTTCATACCAGTCCATTCAGGTGGGCACTGGCAGTTGTAAGTGTTCACTCCATCCATGCATGTGGCTCCATTCTGACAGCGGTGATTCGGACAATCATCAATGTTCACCTCACAGTTTGTTCCATTAAAACCTGATTACAGGAAAATCAGAGAGAAAATTTCCTGAACAACTCACTCTCAATCCCAGGTATCGGTAACACAAAGGTGCTCTGTCTCTCTTTGGCATTATTAAATGTAATTACTCAACTTTAAAGCACGAACAGACATTTCTCACGGCTTGTATTCGCTGCCTGAGGTGAAAGAGGAGTTTTGGCCTGTTGCTGTGATTTGCCAGTACGGCACTCTTAAAACACTAAACTGATAAAGTTAAAGTCTCTCTTTGTGTTTTAGTCCCAAACAAATACAGATACACCCAGTAACTTATTCAATGAAGAAACATGACAGTTTGTTCTGACTGAGATTAAATGAAGGTCTCTATTGAATTTGGTATCACATTTATATCACAATATTCCCAAAATTATGTTTGATAAAAATAGATAGTCACAACAGACACAAGAAAGCTTGACTGTAACTACACTTAACCGTTACTAGCCAAAAGTGTCTAGTCAGGTTCTACTGCATTTTCTCTCTACATGTGAAGTGACTGGAACACCCATTTCCTATGCAGTGACATTTTACATTTCTGCAACTGAAATGTCTGAAAATCAGTTGTTGTAACCAGTTCATCAACCACTCCTACTTGTGCTGCGGTAAAATCTCATTAGACATTGGTTTGTCTGGCTTAGGTCCAAGTGGGCGCTGATATAATCATTGGGTGAGCCGTGGCATGTCTGACTAACATGTTTCAATTGCATCTGAACAAATATAGTTTCTGTTCAAATTCTGCTTTATTTGCTATGATAAAAATCGATTTCTATTTCCTCTCCTAGGCAACTAACCTGGCAGGCAGTGGCATATATAAGTTGTGTCTGTCATCTGCCGGCAGGTTCCACCATTGAGGCAAGGAGATGGAAAGCAGGGCACATAATCCGTCTCACAGTGGAGGCCGGTAAAGCCAGGTTGGCAGTTACATCGATATGAGCCAGGGGTATTCAGACACACGCCTTCGTTCTTGCACCGAGGTGGGGAGGAGGCACACTCATCTGTGTCATTGAGACAACGGGGGCCTTGGTATCCAGGAGGACAGGTACAAGAGAATTCACGATTGGGCAGAGCATGGCAGATACCACCATTGGCACATGGGCTGGACAGACATGTGTCCTCTTGCTCACAATGCTGACCTGAGGAGAAAATGTCAACCGTAGAACAAAAGCAATAACAAAACAGTCAATATATGAGTTTAATACCTTATTAAAATAGAGTTTTTTGTTTTATTCTTTCAAAAAGAAGAAAAGAAAAGAAAAGAAAAGACAGAAGGACAAACAGAGATGGGAAGTGAGAGAGAGATCTGACCTGTCCATCCACGACCACACTGGCATTTGTACTGGTCGCTGGGGAGGAGTGAGCACTTCCCCCCATTGGTGCAAGGGTTGTTGGGGAAGCAGGTGGAGTTTTTCTGGATCTCACAGCGCTGGCCTGCGAAACCCAGGGGACACACACAGCCGGGGCTCCCAGGTACACCGGACACACTCACGGTGCATTCTCCTCCATTCAGACAATATCCCACATAACATGGGTCCTTGTGCTGACAGTATTCGCCTAAGAAACCAAGAGCACACCTAAAACACAAAAATGTCACAATTATTCAGTGTCTGAGAAGAGAGTCATTTTAGGTCAAATTCAATTGTTTTGAGATGAGTCATGCAACATAACAGGAAACACAGTATTTTATAACATATGTATGGTGTAAAAATCTTGCTCAAGAATCTTGCCTCAGCAAGATGGCATTCATCACAACTTGCAACTACAAAAATTTAAATGTGGAACTGAATTATAATTGAAACATTTCAGCCACATAGAAATAAACAAAACACTGTCATTTGCATTACTGTTGATGTAAAATCATTACAGACTGTTGAAAGAGGCCTATAGCAAAAAAGCAAAATAACTGCAGATTTGCATTGAGTTCAATGTTTGCATTTTCCATTTATTTTTATGCAGTTTTATCTATATTTATATTTGTCTATCTATCTACATCTATATCTATTTAAAACAAAAAGGCATCAAATGTCAAAGTTTATTTATGCTTGCAAATGCTGCTTCATGTTGTCTTTCAAAGTTCTTGAGAAGCCACTAGGGCTGGGTGATATGTCAAAATATATTATCGATAATCGCCGTAAAAAATATCGCGATATCCGATAATATCGTCTACCCAGGCCCCACCTCCACCACGCCCCGCCCCCGCCGAGACAACATTGCTAACATGCACCATAAACACACACCATGTTCAGTTTGGTCTTAATTACTGCCACATTAAAGTTTAGTTTTACTTTTCTTAGTTTGTGTTTAAACTAACAGAAAACATTAGCTTTACTGTTACGTTGGTGTTGCTAATAATTCAGCTCTGTTCTTATCAAATTTGTGTTTGAAATGAATTTCGTTTTGTGAGGAGAACTGTTGAGGAAAAATAATGGAACTCAGTTTTAAGTTCATCATGGTGAAGTTGGACATTCTGGCGGTGACTGTAAGAATGATGAATGCATGCTGATGTCATATAATGTCTTGAATAAAATATGCCTATTTTCCGATGTTTCTCTTTCTTTTTGGCATTACCGCCTGTGTAGACATTTCATGTAAGTTTAATTTCCTTGATTATAACAATTGTAGCGTTGTTTTTAAAACTTGTAGTCAAGCTATAACGTAGGCTATTTGATATTTATCATGTATGGCTAAAATCTTGCAGGGATTAAAAACGAATTCTGAGCAAAAACGTTGAGATATTTTTTTTTTCCTTTCTGGTAGTTCAGAGGTTTCTTTTGGCCCGTTCTTAACGAAATAAAAATAACTGCTTTTTATTTAGAAGCAGGGATAATTTAAATTTCATTTTTGTATTAAAATTTTTATAGTTTTTATTTTATTAATCAAAATACAATGCCCACAATATAATATTCAGTGTTGGGCTGCCGAAACTCCGAATGCGTGTATGTTGAGGGGCGAGCTGAGATAGGTCTACTATAATGCCTTAAACTTTATAGTTTTGTTGAAAATGAATTAAGAATTTATAGTGCTATATCTCAGCTTAATTAAAAATAAATATACTGTATACACTGTTTTAAAAAAATCTGTAAAAATAGGGCACAACATGCGCTGTATGAATAGGCTGTGATGGAATTTGCGTATTTTATAACTGTCATGTTTGTGGTTTTTCATCATTATACAGTCTGTTTAAATAAATATTCAGAAACACATGCAGTGATACTATGTCTTTTTTCTGTTTAACTTTTATTAAACTGCAGATCAAAATAGAATAGGCCTATACCCTAAATAAGGATAAATTAGGCTATAGGATTGGAACG